>BMAO01021726.1:0-17685 GCA_019973975.1 Trichonephila clavata
TCCGAAGAAGAAGAAGAAAATGACATGCTCATATATGATGTTGAAGCAGAAGAAGCAGAAGTTATGGAAAAAAAATATTTAACTCCGACCAAGCACCGGAAGGGGCGCGATTGAATTATACTTATCGGACATGGTGGGGGTAATCCCCACCAAAAACTTGTTATTAGCAATTTTTTGAATATAAAATTTTGATTTTTTTTTTGAAATGTTTTAAACTTGTCTGACTTGGTGGGTGTGCCCCACCAAAATCTAATTGTTGTTTATTTGTGTGAGCTTTTAACTATATTTGAGTATTTTAAATATATTTTAATATTTTAACCATTGATTGGCGCAGCTTAGCCGAAATCGGCTCTTGCGCCATTAAACCCTACATTCACTCACTCACTCACTCTTATATTAAGTCGCACTTGCAGAATTTCACAAAGGGAATTCTTGGTAAAATCAGGATTCGAACCCATGACTAATCTTTTAAAACTGCGACCCATTAAAAAAGATAAAAGCTATAGAAATACCTTATACGAAGTAAAAATAGACGTTAAAACTAATACTATGTAGAATTTTCCCTTAGAATGTAGATTCTTATAAATAGGTTTGTACTGCGGAAATCTATCACGAACTGCAGTCTTTTTAATGTATAAAAGAAAGTAGAAATGGAAACGACTGATTTTATAACCATTAAAAAAATAAACTTTATTAAAAATAGATTTCTTTGAATGAAAAATAAATTGATTAATTTGAACATACCAAATTGTATTAAAAATCTTTAAATTTCATATGAATTTCATTAAACTTTACCAATAATTTTATTTTATATAATTATTCCACTTAACAAATGGTTAGAAATTTGTATTGTTTTTAATATAACAATTATAAATCAAATAGAATGTTTTTCGATAAAATAAAATTACTTAATTAAACCAACACTTAAATTAAGCCTTTTAAATTCATTAGAATTTCATGCTTCAGAAAATAATGTAGGCAAAATGTAGATTCTTCCTTCAAATTGTATACACAATATATGTAGAGAGAGACCTTACTTTTTTTGCTTTTAAATTAGTATTAATGATGCATAATTCACACACATTCTTGCATTTCTTGGTATAAATATTCTCGTAGAAAAAAAATTTAAGTATTCGAATATTCTTTTTTTCAAATTTTTCATAAAAATGACACCTTTAAATTAACGAATGCTTCATTTCATAGAGAATGTGATGACTACGGGGCATTTTCCAATTCCATGAATATTATTATTGACAAATCTTAACACGTTCACCAGATCAAATAGCAACATAAACCGTCAGAATAAGCTGTTTTACAATAAATAAAAATACCTATGATAGTGGGTCTCATAAAACAAAAACGTGACTTTAATTTTTTTAAAAAAAATTAATCAAGTGGAAACTAAATTTTACCCGTTTAACAGATTTATTTACTAAACTTAATGAGGTTAGTTTGTACTTACAAGGGGACAGCATGAATTTTATTAAAACAAGAACTATTTCAGCATTTCTCGCCAGATCAGCTAAAGAAGGATAATACTAGAGATCCCGAATTTTATCAATTGGACACAGACAATCTGTCAGGACATATTAACCTAAGTTCAACAGTTAAATGCCTTTAATTCAGATTTTGAAACCAGGGTTGAGAATGCTTTAACTATGGTAATACCCCAATCGGCAATGGATTCATATGGTCACATTGAAGAAAAAATGTCACATTACAATAGGGACTGATCATAATGACCTCTAACGAAGGTCTTAAAGTTTAGAAACAGATGTCAGGAATTTTGGCTTTAAAAAGTGAAACCTGTTATTAGTCCCGAACTATAGAATATCGCGAGGAAATTTCAAATTGCTTTTCCGAATGTGAAGGAGTTTCAGCACAATGTTGCCTATCTCCAAAAACTTAAGAAAAAAAAAATTGAACACTACTAACAGAGGAGATTTAAGGTTAAATCTGACAAAATTGATACCAAATGTTGAAAATTTGATATTGTAACACCAGATCCTCCATTAAAATCATTTGTTTATTGTTTAGTTATTTTATTTAAAAGTTTTATTTATTAATTAACTTTTAACTTAATTAATTCACAGTGATTTTTTAAATTTTAAACACTATACTTCATTACAGTTAGAAATTTAATTCTTTGAACGTAGGGGTAGTAGTACCAGCTGTCAAAAAGACAGTTAAGTTGATAAATTTGCAAAAACTCAATATTAATTAAGCAGGGGTCTATCCCAAACATTGCCCCCTGAAAAACATGACAAGGGGTCTATGAGACAAAAAAGCTTGGGAATATATGTTTTGAAGAGTCCAGCAAAAAACAAATGATTTATTACATATATAGTGAAAATCACTTAACACGAAACTGAAGGGACTGAAATATTTTTTTGAAGAATTTTGTTAAAAGAATTTCGTGTTAAGAGATAGTACAAAAAAAAAACATATCAACAAAATTAAGTTTATCAGAGCTTATTTTATCTACATCGAATGTATATGCATGTATTTCATAAAAATCAGTGAAACAAAAACATTCACAAGAATTAAATTAAAATTAATACAAAATTTTAAAGTTTTTTGAAAAACGAAACATTTATTGAGTTTTTGGAAAATAATTTAATATTTTTCTTTGCATTGGCTTTTTTAGCATCAAACTGTCAACAAAGTGTTCGATGTCGTTCATTTTGTTATTCATTTCACCATTGGAATGCGTGTGTGTGTGTGACGGGTGCTTACGCGTTTCACTAACCTTCTCTCATAAACTTTTTAAATTGTATTTATTTTGACCAATCCCCACTGAGAGCTGAAAGTGTGACTTATGCAAATAAGATAGTTTCGGGTTTAGCGAGTTCGAAAGAGATATAAAAGGGAGAAATGAAATGAAGAGTTGAGGATGACTAAGCGATTTGATAGAGTAGAACTCTGTGTTTGGGATTGAAAAGTAAACTACGTGGTTGGTTAAGAAGGTGTTTCTAAGAGTTTAGTTTAATGAAGTGAAGTTTGATAGTGGGAAGAAGATTATTGAAAAAGATTCATTAACTGGGTTCAAACGTAATTGAAGATATCTTGGATTGCAGCCTCTTCATAAATTCTACTAGTTTCCAAGTTCCTTCCGAAGAAGATTTCAGGTCTGTAATTTTTGTAGTTTAGATTTAAATGTGTAGTTTGATTGTACGTGTTATTCCCCTCGTGATATCAGTTAGTATTCCGTCGTCCATAATTGAATTCTGATAGCACTCCATGATAATTTATTGTTCTTAAAGTTGATTATTAATTGTGAATTTCTATCCTAAGGAAATAATAAATAAGTGATTTATTATTTGAGTAGTCATTAATTATGAATCCTACATATCCAAACATAGATAATATGCAAAGGGTAACTAATAACTCTGGGGATAGTGGGAGACTACGACACTGGCGCCCAAACGAAATACCGGAATTAAGAGCAGGTGCAGGATTTAGAGTTTTGCCGGAGTTATTTTTTTCGGGTAAAGAAAATGTGTCTGAGTTTATCAATAATATCGATGACAATATAGCTTACTATGAAATACCGGCGAATCTATCGTGTGCATATTTAAAAGGTCATTTAATTGGGAGAGCGTTAGACTGGTATGAGGTCATCGGCTTCGAGTGTGTAAATGAAGAAGCGACTGCATTTGCAACACTTAAAAAGAAATTATCAGATAGTTTTCCGGTAATACGGAATAAATCAGAGCTAGAAGCTCAGTTTTTTTCGTCAAAACAACGGAGAGGTCAAGCCCCGTCAGACTTTATTTTTCAGTTGTTGAAAATACATAAAACGCTCAATTTGAATTATGATGAGTTAAAATTGATTGATCACATAGTAATGCGACTAGAACCCCAAATAATGGATTATTTAGAAGTTCGAAACCCCACAACGAAAACTCAATTGATAGAGTTGGTAGACCGGTATGAGGAACGTCATAACTGCAGGGAAAACCAGGGTTCGAGTAATAATTTTGCTAGACGAAGTTGGGATGTGAGTAGGAATCCTGAGGAAAGAAGGAATAATAGAAATTGGAGAGATACTGGGGTCGGAAATAGTCAAAATGATCAAAGAGGACTAGGCAGGGGTGCGAATAATTTTTCTCGTCGTAATTATCAAAATCAAGGATTCGAGGGTGGAAATCGATACAATCAGCCAAATCAGAGAACAGACCGGTATCAGAACCGTAGGATGGTGGTTAGGAAGGGTCCTAATGATGATTCAGCAAAACAGAATTGGAGGCGTGTTGATTGCAACAGCGAAAGGCAAAGAAATGCCAATTTAAACTCTCAAAGAGATCGTATTGAGTCAAATCCTCCTAATAGAATTAGACTTAATTCATTGAGATTATCACCAGTTGAACTTCCGTATGTGCCGATTTTGTTGAATGATACTTTTTTAAAAGCGCTCTGGGATACAGGTGCGGAAAAGTCATTTATTTCAGAAAAAACGTACCGGTCATATTTTTCTTTCTGTCCTTTAAAAAAATAGTTAGTTGAAGTAGTTACAGCTCAAGGGTCACAGTGCAAAAATTTAGGCACAGTTGAGTTGAAAATTAAAATAAGAGAATTTTCGAAATTATGGAAATTTCATGTGATTGCTGAGATGCAATATCCATGCATCCTGGGTGTTGATTTCATGTCACACGCGAAAATTAGTTTTGATTTCCTGTCTAAATCGTTAATCATTCCGGATTCGCAAACGGAAAAAGTGGCAATTTTGGACGAACCGGTTCAAATAGATTTATCTAACACTAAGTTAAATTCAAAACAATAGCAAGAATTGCAGATTTTGTTTAAAGAATTTCATGGGTTGTTTTCGCTTAAGCCTGGTCTAACACATGTATTTTGTCATGAAATTGACACGGGGGATAGTCCTCCTGTTTTTTCGAGACCTTATCGCTATGACAGGGTCAAACAGGGTATAATCGACTACCATGTTCAGAAGATGTTGGGTGATGGAACAATAGTTCCAACAACATCGCCCTACGCGTCTCCAGTTGTTTTATGTCGGAAGAAAAACGGGTTGCCGTTAGATGACCCAGAAGCTTATAGGTTTGCAATAGATTATAGGAAGTTAAATGCGGTCACGAGATATCCGCTACCAATAATTGATGATTTGATCACTAATATTCCGCACACCGAAATTATGACATCACTTGATTTACGCAGCGGATACTTTCAGATGGCAGTAGACCCCAAAGATGTGCATAAGACGGCGTTTGTTACAAAAAATGGTACTTTTGCATTTACTCGCATGCCATTTGGCCTTTCGGGGGCAGCTCCAAATTTTCAAAGGGCCATTGAGATGATCCTCAGGCCAGTCCTCGGCCGTTTTGCCCATTGTTATATGGATGACGTGATCATCGCGTCTCCATCTTTTGAAAGCCATGTAGAACACTTACGGGAAGTATTCAGATTATTGCAGGAGGCTGGTTTGACATTGAATCGCGAGAAATGTCGTTTCGCGAGGGAACAATTACGTTATTTAGGTTTAGTTATTAATAAAGAAGGAGTTAAAACAGATGAGGAAAAGGTAAAAGCAATTATTGAAATGAAGCCTCCGAAAACGGCAAAACAAATAGCAAAATTTTTAGGAATGACGGGTTGGTATCAAAAGTTTATTAAAAACTACGCAGACATGTGTGAACCCTTATATAATTTAAAACGAAAAATCTCTAAGTTCCGTTGGTCGGAATCAGCACAGGAAGCCTTTGATCGTATTAAGAAAGCACTGACAGAAGCTCCAGTGTTACAATTACCAGATTTTTCCCAGCCTTTTGAACTCTATACGGATGCGAGCTCAGTGGGGGTAGGAGCAGTATTGACACAGAATAATAGGCCTATAGCGTTTGCATCGAGAACTTTAAACCGAGCAGAAAGGAATTATACTGTGACGGAACGTGAATGTTTAGCTGTCATATGGGCATTAAATAAATATCGCACGTATTTCGAATCCTTGCCGGTTAAAGTGATAACAGACCATGCTGCACTTACCAAATTAACGAAGGGAAAGAATTTGTCGTCTAGAATGATAAGGTGGACGCTTAAGTTGGCAAATTTTAATGTAGAATGGGAACATCGCCCAGGTACGCAAAATTTAGTGGCTGATATGTTGTCTAGAAACCCGTTAGAAAGTAATGAGGAACCAAAAGTGTCTTGTGCGGTGATTAGATCGTTAGTATTATCTTCTAGAGAACAGTTAAGAGAGGAACAGAGAAATGACCCGGAGCTAGGGCATATAATGAGGTTTTTGGAAAATCCGGACGATAGTTCTGTTAATGAATCGATCTGCAGAAATTGGTCCAATGACTTTAAAATCGTTGACGGTTTGCTATATTATGCAAAGTATACAACCACACTAGGTGAATTAAGGGTATTTATACCCAAAACATTACGTAAAGATGTTATGCGAGAATTTCATGACTCGCCTATGGCAGGTCATTTAGGCAAAAAGAAAACCTACTTAAAATTAAAGGACGCGTGTTATTTTCCGTACATGAGGAAATACATTTATAAATATGTAGCAACCTGCGACCAATGCCAAAAAATTAATTATAAAAACGGATTACCAGCTGGTTAATTAATTCCCATAATAACGAATTTTCCGAATGAAATCGTGTCTTTAGATTTGTTAGGCCCATACCCTGCAACTAGTCCAGAACGCTATAGATTTATTTTAGTAATTACAGATAATTTTTCTAAATGGGTTGAAATAGTTCCCTTAAGGAAAGCTTCGGCTAAAGCAATTGCCAATGCATTTTTTGAGAATTATATTGCGCGTTATGGAGCTCCTGTTAAATTGGTCACAGACAACGGCCCCCAAATGATATCCGAAGTTTTTGAGCAAGTATGTCGCAGATTGCACATAAAACACGTTAAAACTGTGGTATATCGTCCACAAGCTAATCAAACAGAAAGAGTTAATCGCACTCTTTTAAAAATGATTTCGAGTTTTATCGCGGATAATCACACTAACTGGGATCAATTTCTGCAAGAGTTCGGTTATGCGATTAGGACAGCAGTACATGAGACAACGGGTAAAACACCGGCGGAATTATTTTTAGGTCGAAATTTAATCACCCCTTTTCAGAAATTAGTTATGGTAACTGATGGATCAGATTTAGTTTGTGGGAACATAGAAAGGTTGTTTGAGGAGGCTAGAGTTCATACAAAGCGCCAGCAAGAGAAGTGGGCGAAATATTATAATAAAAAGAGGCGTGAAAATAATGTGAAAGTTGGTGATCTAGTATTAGTTCAAACTCACCCGTTAAGTTCAAAATGTAAAAAAATAGTAGGTAAATTTATGCCAAAGTTTGAAGGCCCATATAAAGTTCTGAGTGTAAAAAATAATAATAATTTAGTAATATTAAAATTTGGTAAAAGAATAACGGTTAATGTGGACCAGGTGAGAATTTACCATCAAAGAGAAGACAGTGTTGCCGAGTCGGAAAGTAACACTAGTAGTGATCATGGTGCAGTGACGTCAATCAGGTCAGATGATGCGCAGTCGTCATTGGGGCAATCGGAGAATGATAGGGGTGGTCGTAAAGGATCGAAATCAGGAAATGTAAATGGTAGTAGAGAGATAGTTGCGAATAGACGCGATGGAGTGGAGGTGAGAAAAAAACGTGGACGGACGGAATCTGCTGTTTCTTCGGGGGGTGGCGCGTATTATTTCAGGAAAAGGAGACCTTTATACACTGAAAGAGAGAAAAGAGGAAGGCCTGAATCCTGGAAGGAAAACGTACAAAAGAAGAGACCAGAGGCCCAGATAGATCGCGAGAAAAAAAAGATTTCCTCGTCAATGCCCTCTCGTCCCTCCAGAAAACGTTATAGAAAGGTGGAAGAAAATAGTTCTGAAAGAGCAGTTCCAGGACCATCCCACAGATTCAAGTACAACAGACCTCATCAGGAAAGGAGCTGTCCATACAATCTTCGGAGCCGACGTCGAGTGGACAACAGCCAAGTTCCAGTTCTCACAGAAGTAAACAACGCCTCAGCAGGAGCATATCAACTTCAACGGACTCGATGGAAGAGGAGACCCAGAAGGTTGGAGCGCAGAGTGGACAACTCGAGGACAAGGTCATCCAGCACAGAAGCCATGGTGGGAGACAAAGCCTATGCAGATTGGATCTAAAGACTAGTCAGGTTGTATAATTCTAATTTGTTTATTTTTCCTCTGACAGACAGTTCGGAGTATTTTCCATGTGGGCTAGTCTAATTTTTTTTGTAAAGTTAGCGTACAAAAGTGTCACTGAGTTGTGTGCATTTTCATATCGGTTGAAAAGACTTTTGTATTTAATTTTTTTCCAAATTGTGGAAAAACATTTGTTGAATTGCAATTGTTTTGCTACACATTAAAGACGTGGCTTTATATGTGAGATTACTTGTATTGTTTGTTGTAATATATTCTATGTAAAATGTATATATTTTGTGTGTAATTATCTTACACTATTATAATTCGAAGGTAAACAAACGTATCTATCTATCTATCTATCTATCTATCTATCTATCTATCTATCTATCTATCTATCTATCTATCTATCTATCTATCTATGTGCGTCTATCTTCTCACGAACAGCACCACGCAGAAAGTCGCGGAAGATACCAAAAGATCGGGAATTTTCCGGGGAAGCCGTATTGCCTATTTATATTCCGATATTCTAATTAGTTAAAAAGATATTAATTAAAAACCTTAAAACGCCGAATTGTTTTACTCCTACCGGTTGTTTACTTGGCGGAACTTCCCTTCCGTTTCGGCCGAGCGGTAATCTTACGTTTTCCACCATATTAAAATTGTCATCTAATTTTCGGTATCAAAATGAGACAAAAAATAATTACAGAATCGGAAAGATCATTTATTTCGCCACGACACGGTATAATTTTTTTTGTGAAATAACGATATTTTCCATTTTTTTCGAATTTTTTAAAATAGTGTTAAAACAGATGCGTTTTTATGAAAATTATTTCTAAATCGTTGGGTATGAATTACTTTTCGTGTTATTAAATCGATATTCTACACTAATTAACTTCAAGCCTTTCTCTTTTAGATCCATTCATTTAAAAAATAAAATTCCCAAAACTTTTTTTTAAAGAATTTTTAAAAAGTAGTCTTAATTTTTACTTCACATTGAATAACTTCGTCATTTATGAAGATAATCTAACAAAACCTTTTTTCCGTGTGTACAGTAATATTATCCGTAACATATACGAAGATTGAAAAAATTGCTTCAAAATTACGGATTTTAAAAAACATTTTGTGATTTTCGTAAACTTATGTTTTTTTCTGAGAAATAAATTAAAAAGTAGTAATTTGTACATTTTTTATTTCAAAGTACGTTATTTTTGCAAATAGTTGGTGATGTTTGAGAGCATTAACGTAAAAATTACGCCCTTAAAATAAAGGTAATGATTTTTTAAAATAATTTAAAATAGGCGATTTTACATTTAGCCAAACATTGGTTAACTGTCTGGTGGCGGAGTGCTGAGAGCTCCCGCTACACTCAAGACTATAACTGCAGCACTGCCGTGCACGGTCAATGTGAAGGATGATGTCCGCCTCGTAGAAACCCACCGGTCGTTTTTTTCATACTTGTCTTAAATTTTTTCTCCTACTGGACATTGCGTCGCCACACATCATTACACACACTCAGACCCCCATGGGCAGCCTTTTTTGAGCCAATATCCTCATCACTACTACATCCAAATTGGAAGACACTCTCTCTTCCACCAGATTCCAAAACCGAGCCGCCAAAGATCATCGCCTCGAAGCCCCGCCTACCGGCCTGATCGCCACTCATCCAATTGCTAAGCTCCATACTATCCAGCATGAAAATGCAACTTAACCAAGACCTATACAGAACTTTTTCTAGCCAGATAAGGGTCTGAGGGTTCCCAGAAACCCATGAACCCGAAATTATATCCGTATTTTTTTTCCCTTGAAAAAGGTTTTTTTCTGATTTTTAATTTTTTCCCCCCGGAAATAGTCAGTTAAATAGACATAAATTCCTTAGGCAAAAAAAAAACCTATGTTCATATTATATATTCTTTATTATTAATTTTTTTTTTAAATATCAAAAATCAATAAATTTTTTACAATACATTTAAATGTAATCGTGAATCGAAATTTTTCAATCGTTATGTGAATATCGTTATGTGACAATCGTGAATCTGGCTGCTCTGGCTTACCGCCATTTCTAAAATATTTTTGAATTTCTCTGGTCAAAGAAAAAAAAGCTAAAACATTTTTTAGCATTTCTTGGACAAAGAAAAAAAGATAAGTACTCTCTTTTTAAGTTTTAATTAATATTTTTACTTTGTTTGATTGTTTCTGTTTTAGTTTAGTTGTCGATTTTCAAAGGAATTACTCAAACCTAACGTATTTATTTGTAGAGTATAGTGCAAAACTTTAAATTCATTTTGTATGTGTCTTTTTTAAAAGTTAAGCTGTTAAGTTTTAATTAATATTTTTACTTTGTTTGATTGTTTCTATTTTAATTTTGTTGTAGATTTTCAAAGTAATTCTTCAAACGTAACGTATTTATTTGCATAATATTAGATCAGTGATAAACTTTAAATTGTTTTTGTGTATGTCTTTCTTAAAAGTAAAAATAGGTGCTTGAAACTTTATTTTGTAGTAATTTATTTAGCATGTTTTAATGTTGAAAATCATTGCATCGTATTAATTCACTTTGTAAATCAGGTCTAGCTCTAAAGTTTTAAATAGTTTTTTCCCCCCGCTTTGTTTTGATTGTTTTTCATCTGCAATGCCTACACGGAAAAGAAGCATTACAGGTGATGCTGCCCGTAGAAGGCAGGCAATTAGAGAAGGCAAAAGAAGAGCCACTGAAACTGAAGGAGAAAGAAGTCACCGATTGGCAGCCATGGCACAACGTGACCAGGAGAGAAGAGCGGAGGAAACGGAAGAACAGAGAAGTCACCGACTGTCAACCATGGCACAGCATGCAAGAGGACGCCGTCTGAACGTCACTGAAGAACAAAACTTCCTTCAGATACAAACTTTTTATGCCGCAAGAACCTTTCTTTACCCGGTTGTTGAAGAGCATAACTGTGGAGAAATGGGCAATGTTTGTCTGAAATGTGGGGGTTTGTATTTTGGGGCAGAAAAGAATGTCAGAGGAGCTTACACCCATTGCTGCCATAATGGGAAGATAATTGAAGAAGCTTCAACATATCCAGTAGAAATTAAAGGATTGATGGATGGTAGCCATGATTTATCTGAGCATTTCAAGAAAAACATAAGGTCGTACAACAGTGCTCTGTCCTTTGCTTCAATGGGCGCACAGATTGTACCACCTGCCGGTAGAGGAGCATATTGCTTCAGAATTCATGGTCAAATTTATCACAGGACTTCTCATTTACATCCAGCTCAAGCAGGAGAAGAAAAATTTGCTCAGTTATATGTTTTGGATTCTGAACTTGCTACTTGTCGACGAATGGAGCGTTGTCAAAATTCTGAATGCAATCTGGAACTTATGAGAAGATTTGATGAGATAATTAGAAGAGTCAACCCTTTTGCTGCTGCGTACAAAATGATGTGGGAACTGGAGCAGCAGGTGATTCGTGAAGAAGGACATGAGGCGTCGGAAAACGTTACCATGTACATCAGTGATAAGAGACTTGATTCTGACCAGCACAGAGGAAGATATAATGCTCCCAAAACAAATGAGGTTACAATGGTGTTTATAAGCTCTGATGGCATTCCACCAAATAACCGGGATATCTGCATTTATCCCAAACAAAAACCAACTGTTCAGGATTAATACTCTCAATCCTAACTGCGATCCAATGACTTACGTTTTATTTTTTCCATGTGGTGAGAAAGGTTTTCGCGTTCATCAAAGTTTTACCGAGTTACAGTTTTATGTGCACCGTTTATCAGTTAGGAAAGATATTTTCAATCCTATTTTGTATGGAGGTAAGCTTATGCAGCAGTATGTTGTGGATTCTTATGTTAAGGTTGAGGGTAACCGTTTGAATTTCATTCGTCACAATCAGAGAGCACTGCGAGTTGAATCGTATTTGGGTCTTGCTGACCACGTGAATGCTCTGGCTACCGAAGCTGGCATGAAGGCAGGTGTTACCCTCATTCTGCCATCAAGTTTCATTGGAAGTCCTAGAGCAATGCAACAGAACTTTCAGGATGCCATGTCGGTTGTTAGAGATTTTGGTAAGCCCGACTTGTTTTTGACGTTCACTTGCGACCCGAAGTGGAAAGAGATCAAAGACAACCTTTTTCCTGGACAAAAGCCTCATGATCGTCCCGACTTAGTTGCCAGAATTTTCGACATCAAGAAGAAAGCACTTTTGCAAGATTTGAAAAAAAACGGTATTTTTGGTCGCATAGTTGCAGACATTCATGTCATAGAGTTTCAGAAGAGAGGACTACCGCACATGCATCTATTGCTCATATTAGCAGAAGAGGATAAAATAAGGGACCCGGAGAGCATCGATCGGTTAGTCTCAGCAGAACTGCCAGACAAGACAGTGGATCCTAGATTGCATGAAATTGTCAAATCTACAATGATTCATGGACCTTGTGGTGTGTTGAACCCCAATGCTCCATGTATCGTTGATGGTGTTTGCACAAAGGGATACCCCAAGCAATTTAGAGAAACAACTGCTGAGAACATCAATGGTTATCCAATGTATAGGCGTCGTGACAACGCAAATCATATTGTGATAAATGGCAATGTTGTTGATAATAGGTGGATTGTGCCGTATAACCCATACCTCACCAAAAAATACAATGCCCATATTAATGTGGAAATCTGCAGTTCGCTGAAGTCCGTCAAATATATCTTCAAGTACGTTTACAAGGGTCATGACTGTGCAAAGGTTGTCTTCGAGGACAATGGCCAGGGGCTAATTACATGGGATGAGATACAGACCTTTTTGAATGCAAGATATGTATCTGCGCCTGAAGCAATGTGGCGACTTCTAGAAAAGAAAATGCACGAGAAATCCCATGCAATCATTCGTTTGCCAGTGCATTTGCCAAACATGCAGCCGGTGTACTTCTTGGATGATGAAGAGCGTCAAGCACTGGAAAGAGCTGCTCAAAGGAATACCATGCTGACAGCTTGGTTTGAATTGAACAGAACGGATCCTGATGCCAACAGATACATATATGCTGACATTCCGAAGCATTTTGTTTGGAAGAACAATAAATGGGAGAGACGTGTACGATTGGGAGACCGAATTGTGTCAAGGTTATATTCTGTTAGTCCGAAAGACATTGAACGATTTCATCTACGGATGCTTCTGTTTCATGTTCCGGGAGCTAAGTCTTTTGAAGAGTTACGAACCTTTGAGGGTGTTGAAATGATTTCTTTCAAAGAGGCGTGTCGTGTTAGGAATTTGTTGGAAGATGATGGTGAGTGGAGAAACTGCTTGAGGGAGGCATGTAGCTTTCAAATGCCATCAAAGTTAAGGCAGTTGTTTACTTTTATTTGCGTTTTTTGTAATCCAACATCACCTCTGGCACTTTGGGAAGAATTCAAATCTTATTTGTCTGAAGATTTTGAGTTCCACACCTCAGCGCAGCAAAGTGTAGATCTTGCATTGCACAACATAGCCGATCAACTTCATGCTCACAACATGACCCTCATGAGCATTGGATTGCCAGAACCTGCCATTTCTCACGCATATGTCAATACAGATTTTTACAACTTAGAAGAAGAAAGGCAAGAAGGTGAGAGACTAATGTCAATGTTGAATCCGGAGCAGCGTACAATTTTCGATGCAGTTATTCTTGCTATCCAAGATGTTGACGAGGCTTCATCTAAGGCATTTTGTGTGAATGCTTTTGCTGGGTCCGGCAAAAGTTTTTTATTCAATGTCATAATTCATTCAGTAAGAGGATTGGGGGAAATTGTTGTTCCTGTTGCATGGACTGGAATTTCAGCTATAATTTTGGAAGGCGGCAGAACAGCGCATTCAAGATTCAAGTTACCGGTCCCCATTCTGGATAATTCATCATGTGGTGTTCGTCATAACACTGAAGAGGGGAAATTTCTTAAGGTGGCGAAGATTATTATCTGGGATGAGTGCACTATGACTCCTCATCATGCTTTGAGTGCAGTTGACAGGCTTTTCAGAGATCTGATGGACTTAGACGTACCGTTTGGAGGCAAGGTTTTTGTTCTTGGTGGTGACTGGCGACAGATTTTACCTGTTGCAGTACATGCTAATAGAACAGCAATTGTTGAGACTTGCTTGAAGAATTCACCTCTTTGGAGCTCATTCAAGCAATTTTCACTCTTTAGGAATATGAGAACTGAACCCCATGAACAGGATTTTGCAAGTTGGCTTCTGCATCTCGGCAATGGAACTTTGAAGAATGACTGCCAATTAGGAGAAGATATTGTGGAAATTCCCGAAGAATGTGTCGTGAAGGAGTCCATTGTTGATGAAATTTTTGGATCATCTGTTTTTGATATGGAAAATCTGTCGGGAAAGGCTATTTTATGCCCCAAGAATGAGGATTCTCTGAAAATCAACGAACAAGTTTTAGCAAGATTTCCAGGCCAGAATGTTACATATTTCAGCGCAGACAGCATTATTTCTGAAGATCAAGAAGAACAGAACAATTTTCAACTGGATTTCATCAACGGAATAACTCCTTCTGGAATGCCACCACACATACTTAATTTGAAAGTAGGAGCCGTGATTATGTTGCTCAGGAACTTAAATCCATCTGCAGGACTGTGTAATGGAACGCGTTTGATTATTCGGAAACTGATGCCCAATGTAATAGATGCTGAAATTTTGACTGGGCATACAAAAGGCTCACGTGCCTTTATTCCGAGAATTACGCTTCATCCTTCTGACAGCAATCTACCTTTCCAACTTCAAAGGCGACAGTTTCCAGTTCGGCTTGGTTTTGCTATGACCATTAATAAATCTCAGGGACAGACTCTTCAAAAAGTAGGAATATATTTGCCCCAGCCAGTATTTTCTCATGGGATGTTGTATGTTGCCTTCTCAAGAGCTACATCCATGCATTACGTTCGCGTTTTGGTAAACGACACGAAGAAACAAGGGAAATTAAATGGTTCAAATAGAGTTTTTACAAAAAATGTTGTTTTCCGTGAAGTTTTACTTTAAGCTTTTGTGATACGTTAGAGTGTAAGATGCCCTTGATTCTCAAATGCATTAAGTTGTCGAATCTACAATGGTTCATGGACCTTGTGGTGTGTTTTACCCCAAGTTTCTGTGTATTGTTGATGGATGGTACTTACTTTTTTGCTTTTTTTTATCTAACTCAGTTTCTGTGTATTGTTGACGGATGACGTGGTGCATAAAATAGATTTTTGGTGTTCATTGGAAAGCATTTTGGATATGATGAGAGTATTCTTCAGTTGGTTTTATAACACACATACATATCATATTAATAAAAATGTCACTTTTTCTTTATCAATGTTCTTTTAATTATGTTGTTTTTCGTGAAGTTTTACTTTAAGCTTTTGTGATACGTTACAGTGTAAGATGCCCTTGATTCTCAAATGCATTAAGTTGTCGAATCTACAATGGTTCATGGACCTTGTGGTGTGTTTTACCCCAAGTTTCTGTGTATTTTTGATGGGTGGTACTTACTTTTTTGCTTTTTTTATCTAACACAGTTTCTGTGTATTGTTGACGGATGACGTGGTGCATAAAATAGATTTTTGGTGTTCATTGGAAAGCATTTTGGATATGATGAGAGTATTCTTCAGTTGGTTTTATAACACACATACATATCATATTAATAAAAATGTCACTTTTTCTTTATCAATGTTCTTTTAATTTCCGAAATTATAAATCATTAATATTTGCATGAAATTTTGTGGTTTGTTGAGCCCCAACTTTCCGTGTATCGTTGACGGTGTAATACATTATGAAAGCTATTTTAATTTCAAAATATTGGTTCCCTTGAAAATTTAAACATGTAGGCATTAATAATGTAAGATAAGTGTATACATAGTCGACTATTAAAACAGTTTTTTATGTAAACACTTATTTTGCATACTGTGGAGTGACATGTGCAGTTTTTTATGTAAACACTTATTTTGCATACTGTGGAGTGACATGTGAAACAGGGTCCTTGCCCCTCACTCTATTTTCTTAAAACTGCAATCAAAAAGTCAATTTCTTTTTTAAAGTGTCTGATGTGCTGATACCCTTAAAAATTTAAAAATGTAGGCAATAATGCAAGATAAGTGTATGCATAATCAACTATTAAAGCAGTTTTACATTAAAAAATGTAGGCATTAATAATGCAAGATAAATGTATACATAATCAACTATTAAAACAGTTTTTTATGTAATCTATTTCTTAAATTGCAATCAAAAAGTCAATTTCTTTTTTTAAAGTGTATGATGTGCTGGTACCCTTAAAAATTTAAAAATGTAGGCATTAATAATGCAAGATAAGTGTATACATAATCAACTATTAAAACAGTTTTTTATGTAAACATTTATTTTGCGTACTGTGGAGTGACACGTGGAACAGGGTCCTCGCCCCTCACTCTGGAAACTGTGCTTTAAATATAATATTCAATGCACAGGCTAATGGTTCCACACAATTTTTTTTTTCGAATAGAAAGGTAGTTATAAATGTTACAAAATGTTATTTCTAAAATTATAAATCATTAATAGTTGTATGAAATTTTTTGAAGTGTTGAACCCGTATTTTCCATGTAATGTTTACAGTGTAATTATACTTCAAGCATTCTTTAAAGTTACGAAAGTTATTTTAACTTCAAATATTTTTTCCTTCGTTTTATGAAACATAATGTAATTTTGTAATACTTTTTTTCATTTATGTATCACATATAAAAGTATTTCTTGCATGTGAAAAATATTTTACATGTATAAAATAATGAAAAAAATATAATTAACAAGTTTTTGAATTAAATACCTGCATATTATCTTTGAAAAACATAATAAAACTGATAATCTTTAC
This sequence comes from Trichonephila clavata, assembly GCA_019973975.1. Taxonomy (NCBI): domain Eukaryota; kingdom Metazoa; phylum Arthropoda; class Arachnida; order Araneae; family Nephilidae; genus Trichonephila; species Trichonephila clavata. Next base: position 16,976 of record BMAO01021726.1, read on the forward strand.
TTTTTTTCTTTAAAAAAAAAGGGTAGTCTGAAATTTAAAAAGATAAATTTTTGATTCTGAAAAATATGCACAATTTCTTAAAACTGCAATTGCAAAAGTCAATTTCTTTTTTAAAATGTATGATGTGCTGGTACCCTTGAAAATTTAAAAATGTAGACATTAATAATGCAAGATAAGTGTACACATAATTAACTATTAAAACAGTTCTTTATGTAAACACTTATTTTGTGTATTGTGGAGTGAAATGTGGAACAGGGTCCTCGCCCCTCACTCTGGAAACTGTGCTTTAAATATAATATTTAATGCACAGGCTAATGGTTCCACACAATTTTTTTTCCAATACAAAGGTAGTTTTAAATGTTACAAAAATTAAATAAATGGATACTGTTATTATCAATTTCATTTATCATGTTTTTTTAACTGTTAGAAAAAATTTCATACCACTGAATTCATTACCAATAATTTTATGAATTCTTATAAAAAATATTTCTTGAATATGTGAAACATTTTATACACATATGTAAAATAATGAGCAAAACATAGTTAGCCATATATTTTTTAAAAAATATTATAAAACTGATTATCTTTATTTTTTTTAAAAATTTAGTTTCAAAAAAGACACTTTATGAATTTTATTTGTCATTTTGTACGTTTTTTTTATCAATGCACATATGTATGCACTCGGTAAAAGCCCGTGCAACGCCGGGCCA
>BMAO01021727.1:0-40405 GCA_019973975.1 Trichonephila clavata
GAATTTACATATGCAGTAAAATTTTCAAAGTAGAAAATAAGTTTTATTGTTCTTATAAATACTAGTTATCAGAACTCATAGATCTCCATTTTAAAGGTTCTGGATTTAAAAAACAACATAACACATAGGAAAGTATATAACTAAAGCTCATAAATTAACTACTACAAACAATACTCAGTTAACTGAAAGCCTTTTTAGAGAATAACATCATGATTTTAAAATGCCATCAGTGATCAAAAAGCATATTAATTTAATAATTCAATTTTAAAAAATAACAATCATTGCTGTTAAAGGATAAATTTCAAATTTAAAAATTTTTTTCCCATCATTTCCAATTAATAATAACTTTTTATTGATATTTTCAATGATACAGACAAGGTACTTCATACTCAACAAAATATAAACATCTTATTCAAATAAATTACACTCTAATTAATTTTCACAATTCTCACTGCTATTTGATAAAATGTTAATGTTCCATGTTTGATACAATGTTAATTTTCCAAAGAGAACTAAATGATGGTATTCATAGTTAAAACTACAGATATTGATCAAAAAAATTTCTATTTAATTTTATTAACATTTCTCCAAATTATTATGTGAAGTTCTTACATGAAGTTATGTAAACACACAACAGATAATTTTTAACTTACTAAATTTCAATCAAGTGGAATCAATGTATATATATTTAAATAGTATAGAAATAACAATAATGAAACTAATGAAAAAATAATTTCTCTCTATCAAACATAAAAATGCAAAACAATATTTCAGGAAAAAGTCATTAATTATTAAATACTTTGAATATCAAAGGGTAAAAATTCTATATTTCAATTCATGCAACAAACTTTCGATATATGCATGATCTAAACCATTTTGATGGGAAAAAATTAGCATGATATCAAGTTTTGCTAGAATATTTTTAATTATGACTTATTACAGAATATTCATCTTTTAGACATTAAAAAGAAAAAGACCTTATTTAAATATTAAAAAAGTAAATTATATTCATTTAAATCAACTGTTCTTTAAAAAAAGTATTAACATCCAATAGGAACTTATACTTCAACAAAAACAATTAAAAATTAACATAATTAAAATTTTAAAAAGCCTATTTTGTAATAGATCATTAATGAAACCCTTAACAATTTTCTTTGGTTACACAACTATATCTCATTTATATATTTATTAAATACAATATAAATTTTTAAGAAAATAAATATATTATTTCTGAAGAAATATACCTAAATCATGCAATCAAAAATATAAATTTAACAAAAACTTAATGACTTTCCAGAATAAATTAATTTTAAAACGTAAATTTTTTAAGATCTTGATAAAATAAACTAATAAATATCCAAGATACATGATTTCTCTCTCTTTAATGAACAACAATAATTATCAACTGATGTACATTCTTTTTTTAAACAATGAACTTGCTTTTATTAAGAATCTAAATTCAAAATTGTTACTTACATAAATTGAGAAAACCAGTTAACTATTTTCATCCGAAGGATCAAATAAAATCGAAGTTCTAATGGGAGTAATAAATATACTACAAACTAACATCCCATCAGGAAAACAATGACTCATCCACATGATAGAGTTGACAACCTAATGCTAAAATGAAGTGTTCAAAATTAAACTCACAAAAACTGAAAATTTCATTAAATGCAATAACAATTTTCAACAAATAATGTACTCCTTAGTATTTTAAGATTATACATATAGTATTGTGCATCAATAAAGTACAGTTTCCTGCTTGTGTATTTAAATACTAAGTTAAAAATGAAATAATACATAGACAATTAATTAAAAGTATTGTAACAAGAATTTAAATTACAATTAATACAAGGATTTCATATAAATTTTGTATACCCTAAACTCTAATTAAAATGACATAGTAAAGAAATCGTGAATACAAAAAAACAAACAATTGTGACAAGGAAGTCATGGCGCTTCGAAAGTGAGTGGAAGCAACAATTTCCTTCCTGACATCATAAGTAGCACCTTATCTGGTATTGTTAAGGACAAAATATATATGTCAGTTGATAATCAACTAAACATACGAAAAGACATTATTCAAAGTTAACAACATTAATAAATAACATGGTAAGCTATGTACATGAATTAATTTACATAACATGTATATTATTTTAGTAACCTCAAAACCCTTAATTTCTAAATGCAATAAGTTATGCAAATACTTTACTTAAAAAATACACAAACATATAGCCCCTTAAAAAGAAATTCATATTTTCCTTTAAAAAACTATTGTTATATATTGCAATATTGGAAAACACCCAATTACATTATAAATAAAACTGGATATGTAAAAGTAAATTTCAAATATTAAATCATAAATTTGAACAACATTTTAGAATTATACGGAGAATACCAGTTAAATGTATTTTGTATTAAGTTGGGTTTTTTTTTACATATGTTAGTTTTAATATTTTCATTGCGTCAACTTTATATAAACTAGCCAAATGTCTTTTAATTGAATAATCATAAGAATTTAAAACTGTTTCTGTCTTTTGTATTCAAATAATACACCAAAGTTTTTTTTAAATATAACACACACATATATCTATTACATTTATATAAAAACATTTCAATTTAATAAGTAAACAAAATTCAAAAATTTTATTACAGAAACATTCAAATATAAAATTTTGTTTCATTTTACAGCTAATTATAAGATCTTTTTTATTATTTTTAAATCTAAACATAATAGTCTAACTTTATACATTAATAAATTATGAAATTCTAACATTTTAAGAATATCAATGCTGTGGGAAAACTATCTTTTAAAACATTTGGAAATCTAGTGACTTATTTCAAAAGCTAATAAAAAGTAATGTATTAAAATTTTGAAAAACATTTATCTCACACATTCATTATGTTTACTATGTGTTCTCTGGTAAATTTCCCAAAGAAAAAATAAAAAAAAATTGTATATATTTGAAATTTATAAACTAATGCATATAAGAATATTTACCATACATGTATGCCGATTTATAATTAGAAAATAATTTTTTCAAATCAATAAAACCCAAATTTAATAAACCTTTAAGCTTAACATGAATTAACAACCGTTCTTGAAAGATAAACCCATTCCTCATAAGCTGTACGATTTTAGGGTTAATAAGCAATACTAGATGTAATTCATTTACCTTAAGACAGATGATTGTAATAGCGACAGTTTATTTTGGAATATTGCTCAAAAATTTTTGTATTCATATTGAATCAATATCCAACAAACGATGCGGAAATGCCACACAGTGTTGTATATTTTTATGTTGGGCGAGCGAGGTAGTTGTCCTCGGAGAAAGGAAGAAAATAAACTTTTACAGATTCTTGATCAAAACGGAACCTAGCAGGTTTCCTTCACGGCAATCACCTCTTACCACATAACTTTGCTTACTGTACCAGCAAAGGTTTTTTCTTCAACTCTCTAGTTAGCTGTATTTGGCCAAATTTTCATTTCATTTTCAATATTATATCAACATTAATATGAATTTATAATAACTTATATTTTTTGTTCTTAAATACTTTTACATACAGATAATATTTTGACAACTACATAACAAACAAAAATTACTTTCGTTTTTAAAAGTATTGTAAACGTATTTTATGAACGAAATTATTTCAATGTTTAGAGCTCTCAGTTTTATTGATTTTAGAAAAGAAAATTACGAAATTTTTCTTACTGGGATAATTAAAAAAAAAAAGTTTCCTACGGGTGTTAGTTTTGTATTTAGGATTGTCAATTGGCATCACACACAATTGTAATCCATTGCAGATAACCGAAGCGGTTATTGTTTTTCTGTGTAGAGTGTGTTAACAATTAGCTTCAAAATATTAAATAACATTTATTGCAGCTCTTTCACCATGACTGCGCCACATTCTAAAAAGCGTGTTTGTTATTATTATGATGGTAAGTTTCTCTGAAAGTTTTTTTTAGTACTTACTAGTGTTCCCGCAATTGTGACTGCCGTGCTGCATTTTAAAAATTAAATAGAGTGAAGAATCGTATTCTTAAAGAGTTTTAAAGCAAATCTAATCATTATTTTTTCAATTGTAGTAGTTCAACTGATATTATAGGTTCTTTTTTAAATGTAATGTTGTGGTAGATTGGGGGAGTAGCGGGGGGTCCCGCTTTTACTGTTGAATGCGATATTTGCAGGATGATGTCCTAAAGTGTTTTGATCAGCAAAATTGAAACTTGGTACCTCTTCAACAAAAACGCTTTTAGAGTAATCCTGTTGAAAGGAACTTTGGTACATGATCAATTTTAGTATCGCAAAGAAATTCTGAACTTGTCACTTTATGGAGAATTAACCCTTATGAACAAAATACAGTAACACTATGGTGGCTCAAGATTTTCTTTTTTTAATACACAGTTTTATTGTTCATGTATCATATGAAAAATTTTTTCTATGAAGAAAGGAAACTAAAAAAAAGGTATATCGGCCTGTCAACCATTTTGGTAAATCAAAAAGCATCGCCAAATTAACATACAATTAATGATAAAAATTGATACAAAGAACTGTTGGTGCTTACACTTTGTATATTTCTCTTATTTTTGTAAGTAAACTTTGGAACAATTGTTCTCATGCACAAACTATTGACCCAGGCAATGTTTTTTTTTATTTTTATAGTTTCTTTGCAATATATTTCAATCAAAAATAATTTAAAATTTTCTAAATATTAAGTGACCAATAGATGTCATTTATATGATTATCTTGATTCAGTGTGCTTCATTCTAAAACACCTATTTTTTATTTTAAGCTGGTGGAATGACTTGTTCTCATTTTAAATTTTTTCAGGTCTCAAATTAGTTTGTTCAGATTTATTGTTAAAAGATTTACAATTTTATTGTCAGTTATAGAGATTATAAACTATATTATAGCATTGGTTCCTAAACTGTGGTCAATGGACCCCCAGAGGTCCCCAGTGCCATTCTAGGAGGTCAGTGAAGACATTTTTGTCAATTAAATATGGTGAATCTTAGTCTTACTTAGTCTACTACTTATTTTTGTGAAAGAACATTAACAGCTCTATATCTTAAAAATAAGTACAGAAACCACCTGGAAAGCTTAGAATGTTTATTAAGAAGTGAAAATGAGATTGCAGATTTCAAATATTACACCTGATATTACAGTACTTCTAAAAAAAATGCAACACCATCCTTCTCATTAAAAAAAATTAATGCAGTAAATGCATTATTTGAAATTAGAATTTTGAAAATGTTATTTGCTGTTTTCTTAAAGGTAAAAAAAATTTAAAGGTCTAAATATTAGAGAGGCCATCTTAATATTATTGTGGAACCTTTAAATCACTCAGTTTGTGTTGGAGGGGTGTTCAAAATCTTGGGGGGGGGGTCGTGATGTCAGGCTGATACATAAAGAGGGGCCACGTTGATAGAAAGTTGAAGAACCTCTGAAGAGATCATGAAGCCAAATACTTGTAGGAAATGGGCAAAATTCTGTTCCATCATTTTGTTAGCAGTGAGTGTTCGTATTGAATAATATTGTCAAAGATAATATTGACGACACCTTGTAAAAACTGTTGCCAACACATGGTGCCTAAAATCGAGAAGCACCACAAATTTCATTTTCTTGGCTTGAAAAAGTCATTAATAAAAATAGATTCTGCAAGGAAAATGAGACATATTTTGATTTTTTATAAGTGTGTGTGGAGAGGGGGCAAATAAAGTTAAAATTTTAAATGCAAACATTTGCATTCTAACAATCTTTTGTATCATAACATCAATTGTTGCTAATTTTAACAAACTACTAGAATGCTATTTTACAGATGTCTTAAAGGTTTTGAAAAATTAGTAATGTTCTCGCACACAAAGTTTCTATATATGCAAATACCTTTTCGATAAAAATATTTTGAATTGGCTTTTATTATTATAATAATATACCCAAGAAACATTTTTAAATGATATAAAAGTGAAAGATAATCAAGAGATTTCCAAAAATGAATGAATGATAGGAAATTTTTATTGATAAAAGGAAAAAGTTTAGACATATTGCTATAAATGTTGTGTAATTAATGCTTAAAATAGTGTAAATAATTTATATCTGGATATTTAATACATTAATATTACTTTTTGTTGTATTTATTTCATGATAAAAATCATTACAGTTGCAACCAACACTGCCTCTTTCTTACATTATAATGGCATTTGAATCAAAACTTGGCAATACAACCAAGTTTGCATCATTTTTGGTGACTTGGCTGTTATATGTACCTATGCTTCTGGAAATTACTGGAGAAATCGATAAACATTTTTATCTTTGATGTAAGTGGATCTTTCAAGAAAGAGCTAGAAGGCTGCCGTGCAGACTTAATAACAGTCGCTTGCTGAAACTGAGTCAATATTGTTTTGACTATTGAAGAGTCCTCTAGCAAATAAACTTTACATATTTTTATTTTTAGACTACAGAGCTCAGTGTCTAAAAATAAAAATATGTAAAGTTTATTTGAGAACCTTATGGGACTTAGTCTGTGCATTTTATGGCTGTATCCTGTATTTCTAAGGGCTGTTTTTCAACACATTTTCATCACTCTTAAAGAGCTGTTTTACTTTTTAAATTGATAGCATAAAATTCACAAAACCCAGTCAATATAACAGTATTGTATGAAGATATGAAGTCTGAATGACACATTACAGTTTAAAAACATGTATGATTTAAAGCAAAACATTTTCTATAGAAAGAAAGCTTTTTTATTCAATAATGATCTTATAAAACAGAGGTTTGTCTCATAGACCACTTACCATATTTTTTGGCTTAGGGTAGACCTCTGCTCAAGTAATAGTGAATTTTTATAAACTTAAATGTGTTTATGACAGCTGGAACAAAGCTGCTTACTTAAAAAGCTTTAAATTCCCAACTGTAGTGAAGTATAGAGTTTAAAACTTCAGAAATGCATGTTAATTAATTTAAAATTTAATTGGTACATAAAATGATTAACAAATAAATGTTCATAATGATAGGGAGGAATCTGGTGCTTCAATAACAAATTTTGGTTGAATTGTCGAATCAGCCACTTATTCAGCCAAGTGATTTCTCACAAAATTGATAAAAGCGCCAAATCTGGTAACCCTTTTGATTTTGTATCAGTGAGGGAGAAGTCGGATTGTGTTGTAGTAGGGTTGCTACTCCAAAACACAAAAAGCGCCAAATTAGCCATTTTTCATAATTTGGCGGACTAGTGGCCGATTCGACAATTTCACCCAAATTTTTAACATTTGTCATAGATTTTGTCAATTTTAAACCTAAATTTCCTTGGTTAGTAGTGTCCAATCGACAACCGCTCTGAAACTCCTTATCACTAGGAAAAGCAATTAAAAACTTTCTCATAATACTCTATAACTCGAGATGGATAATGGGTATGTCTTTTTAAAGCCGAAATTGCTGACATCTGTTTCTAAACTTTACTTTAAATTCTCCGTTACTGCCCATTTTGATCAGTTCCTCTTGTAATATGATTTTTTTTTCAATGTGACCATATCAACGTATTGCCTTCTGTGGTAATTTCCTAGTAAATGCATTCTCAAAGCTAGTTTCAAAATCTGAAAAAATGGGAATTTAAATGTTGAACGTTGGTTTAAGCGTCATTTTCCTGGCAGATTGTTTGCGGCCAAGTGAATCGCTGGGGGGAGGGGGGGTTTAGCGGAGTACGTAGCTCTTCCGAGCTTTAACCTCCAGTCTTTAGGATTTTGGATGACTGTAATGTTTTAACTCTTGCCCTTTGTTATATAAAAATACTTGGATATTTTAGAATACTTATAGTTAAATAGAAATAAAAATACATTAAATGACTAAGATTACATTTAGTGGGAGAAAAAGATCTTCAAAAACAGTGCAGAGCACTGAGAAATAAGTCTGAAACAGATCATATAGTGGACGGGGCTATGCCTGACCAATGGGAACGCAGCAGTAGTAAACGAATGTAGGTAGTAGAAAGAGTGCATTTGGGTGGTGAGAAACGTGGAAAATTTGTGATGTCCAAAATTATACTCCTTTAGCTTAATTCTGGCATGAAACGAGGGCCCTTGTTTTAAAAAAAATTATGCTGTCATCTTAGAACTACCAGTTAACCTCATTAAATTTAGTAAATAAATCTGTTAAATAGGTAAAATCTGGTTTGCATTAGATTGAATTTTTTTTAAAAATTAAGTCCCAATGTGGTTTAATGAGAACCACTATCGTAGACCCTCATTTACACCTCATGGACCCTAAATTATTCTTTTGCTGTCGTGGACCCCTTGCAGGTCATCATAGACCCCTAGGGGTCTGTATAAACCACTTTGGGAATCACTGTTATAAAAGCTTAAGAAAAGAAAAACTAAAATTACTTGCCTCTTTGCAAGTTAATGACGGAAATGAATGATTAAAAATTAACATAAGGACTAATTTTAAAATTAATTTTTTAAGTCCTTATGGCTGTATGAATTTCTTCCTATTGTTTTTATAAGTCTAGTAATTTATAATATTTGAATTAGAATGTTAAATTCTGAGACTTATTTCAAATTGTCTGTACAGTATGACAAATAATGTTGTACTTTAATATTATTTCTCCTATCAATTTCAGTAGAAAAATTTATTGTTGTTCAAACTATATCATGCTCTAATTTTTGTAAATAGTATTCATTGAACAGGTCATATAAAAATTACTTTGTACAATTAAGCTACATTATCAGCATTGTGCAAGAAAATTATATTCTTGTGTCTCGTATATTTTATTGGTACAGTCGACTCTCGCTAATCTAAACCTTTGATAACCTCTCGCTAATTCAAAGTATAGACTCAGCCCCTAGAAAAACTCTCGATATTTCGAACTAAAACAATATGATTTGGTACACTCAGTATTTCGAAGTAAAATCTGTGACTTGCCAGACTACAACACGCAATAATTAATTTATAAAACTATAAGTAACCTTAAACAACTCTCAACAATTTGAACACTCATTATCATGTAGAATCCTGTTGAAAACAGGTTGGAGTTTACATGTTTTGTGTTGTATTGTCTTTGCGTGTCTCTCCTGTAACGTAATCCCTTTGATGACCATCTGTCTGCCATCCCTTCTTTGTGTTTCCTGGTTCCTCAAGCAAAAAGACTTACAAAAGTTTAACACATATCCTTATGTTCAGAAAGGATGGTCTGCTATTGTGAAGAAAAGATGCATAGAATTGTGTATTCTGCTTCAGAGTGATATGACGATTTATGACTCATCTATGTGACTTATGGTATGTCACCAAATAGGGCATGGGCCCCACTGGACCCTGCCTTGAAGAATCAATGGTGTTGAGAACAGTGTCTGAAGGAACCGATAACAGATTAAAAAGATTTTTAAAGAGAATATATTTTTTCATTAAAAAGATTAATTATGTACAGTATGTATTTTAATAATCATTTTTAATACATAAATGTATTCTTTTAATACAGGACTTTTAACTTCTGCATAGTATTTATACTGTATAATATATGTATTTTTTAAATACTTTAAAATAATTTTATACAAAAGCACAATTGTTGTTTTTTTACATAGTTTCAAACTTAAATGTGTTAGAAAAAAATTTCTCTTTGAGTATTTTGGGAGTTTTTTCCCTACCCTCTTGATAATTCGAACTCTTAATAATACGAAGTTTTACATTGATCCCTCCAACTTCAAATTATTGAGAGTTGACTGTACTTGCATACCAACCCCATGCCAGTGATTTATCATCAAAAAATAATTGTCAAAGATTAATCAGCAAAGGTTTCATGAGTTACAGCTACATTTTCTGACACAAACATTTGTTGAAATTTTTAAACGATTGCCAATGGCATGGGGTTAATATGCAAATACCATTTTTACTTTATAACCTGGTGTATAAGTTTTAAAGAAAAATTTGCTCATATTTTTATTACAGGGGATATTGGAAATTACTACTATGGCCAAGGCCATCCCATGAAACCTCATCGAATACGTATGACCCATAATTTAATTCTAAATTATGGTTTATATAGAAAAATGGAAATTTATGTAAGTAATTTTTCCACAAGATTTCTTTGAGTTGTATATCTTTGTAATATCTGTTTGGCTAAAATATGACTACAACAAGGGTCTCTCTCTTTATTTATTTATTTTTATCTTTTCAACTTAGGCAGTGGCCCTGAATTTTTTTTAAATTTGTAGTTTACTCTTTGTGTTTATTTAATTAAATATTCTCTTTATAGAGACCTCATAAAGCTACACAAGAAGAAATGACCAAATATCACAGTGATGACTATGTGAGATTTCTTCGTAGTATACGCCCAGATAACATGGGAGAATACAATAAGCAAATGCAGAGATGTACGTTACAATATTATTATTGATTTCTAAATTTTGTTACTGTTCTGATTTCTTTAACCCTTTAACACGCGGTGGTATCTCTCTGAAACCATTTTCTAAAAAATACCTCTAAACGTGCAGTGGTATTTTAATGAAACCAATAATTCTGAAGATATCTTTTAACTCTCTTAAAAGACACTAGATGTCGGCATGTGAGAAAAATGGATCATTTTAAAAGCCTTTTTTAAACATTCCAAAAAAGATTTTTTAGCAAATAAAAATAGACAAAAATTCAAAGTAAGGTATGTACATTTTTGCTGCATATGCTCTTCATAGCATAACCAATTTTTAGTATGATAAATTGTGAAAAGTGCCTTATATAAAGATATTTTCGGGTGGTTTCAGACTGATACCACCGTGCACCTAGAACATGAAAATTGTCCGTTTCTTCTCCGGCTTATAGCAGGCACACGTGAGAGATTTAGCCCTTTTTTTTTCTTCTTTTCTTTGACTCAGGCAGTGAAATAACTAATAATTTATGAGGGTTTTGCCGCTGATTTGGGGGAGGGGTTTAATATTTCAGTATTACTGCATGGGTTTTAATAATTTAATAATAAAGAAACAATGAAAAAAAATTTTTACTGGCTATTGAAGTTTATTTCAATTGCTTATAGTTATATTTTGTATTATTTAATATTTAAAAAGTAATTCTAATACTTAATATTGCATATTTTAGTAAATTTATTACAAAATATATAAAGAATATTCTTACAAATCTGACGCAAATCATATATTGTTCATCCGAGAATTATGTCGTAGGTGCGCGGTGGTACTTCTGTGAAACCACCTCCCCCCTCCGGGGGAATGTACTGTAATTTTTTTTAAAGGTATTTTCTCTGTTCTTAAGGTTCTATACATTGCATTTATAATTTTATTTTGAAAAATTCAGCGAATTTATTTTTCCGCGCTTCAAAGGGTTAAAGATCAAAAGTTTCAAACTTGTATGAAATAAATGGATATGTACATTTAAATTGATTTAGGTAAGATGATAGATGATAGGAAGCCAATTAAATTAGTTGTATGCCTAAAATGTATATTCATTAATGATTCAATTTCTAAGAATGTTTTTTGAGTTGTCACATTTGTTTTCTCTTTGAATTTACGTATTATCACAATTTTTTATATATTTATCAGTGCTCAAACTAAGTATTAGTGGATGGATGAAATACTTTTTAGTATTGTGTAAGAAAAGGAAGTCCTATAATTTTCTTACATTTCATTCTATCTTTAGCAGTCACTGTTACCCAGTAATTGTCATGATATCATGACTTGTATATTGTGACTGTTGTCAATAAATTTCCTTCAATCTCAAAGTTTTCACTGAGAATGGTGTAAGACTTGATAGAATAAGATTTCACATGTGTTGAATTTTAAATTATAATTTATGAATAAATGAGGCAAAAAAGCAAGGATAACAGGATAAAGTATACTTTTTCCTTGCATTTTCAAAATATTTTTTGTGAAAAAAAATATAGTTGTCACATTAATTTAAATTTTTTCTTTTTAATATATAATGTTTTTGTATGTAAATATATAAATTTCACTTTTTTTTTTAATGTAATTCTTTTTTGGAGGTGTCACTGTCACTTAGTGAATTAAATTTACTTGATCTATTCCAAATTTGTAAATTTCAAAATTCAATAATTTTTCCATCTCTCTTGTAATAAAAATGTAAACAATACCCAAATTGATTGCATTAATCTAGATCAGGGGTCTCCAAACTACGGCCCGCGGAGAGCTAGCATACTTGAAAACTCCTTTTAGAGAACATATTTTTTATAGCAAATTAAATTTAGTTTACTGAAGTATTCTAATTTTATGTTGAATAATTATTAATATGACATCTACATTGATATGGTCATGGGCTAACTACTCATAACATTGTTGTAGGCTTATTGTTATTGTTTTTGTGATAAGTTGGATAAAGAAACACAGAATTGTAATGAGTAAAGACATGTATAATATGCAGAAAATTTAACTTCAGTATATAATAACTAACAAATTATTGAAATGAATCCAACTAACATTTTATACATTTTAAATAAAAACATAACTTATAACAAGCATAATGACATATGAAATACTAATGAGATTTATTAATTGAGATTTTCTACTGACAATAGTTTGTAGTTGTGGACTAATTTTACTTGTACCAATTATTAAAAGAGATTTAAGATGCTCATCAGTTAATTTTGATCTGTAAACATTTTTTATGTACTTCATTTTTGAGAAGGTCTTCTCACACAAATAAGTAGTACCAAAAACAGAAAACAGCCCACGAGCAAATTTATGCAAATTATCAAATTGTGTCAGTGGAAGACTCTTATAAAATTCCAACAAAGATGAGTTTTGATATTTGTTCTTAATTATATCACTGCACTGTAGATCAATCATTTCCATTTGAAGTTCCGGGGCTAGGATTTCAATGTCGGTATCAAAAGGATTCTGAAAAATCTTAATTTGATTCGCAATGGCATCAGAGTCCGAGAAACGAGTATCAAAATTTATTTTCAAAGCACTCAAAGTTTCGATTGCAAAATCGATAGGAAACTCAATCTCAGTGGTGTGGCTGAATATTTCACATGTTTTAAAATGTGAAAAACATTTTCTTCGTAGTTGTGATTGAAACAGTATCAATTTCTTCCGGAATGATTTGATATTAGTGTATAAATCAGGAAGATGCTGGTTTTCTCCTTGCAATCTCAAATTCAGTTCGTTCACATGTTTTGTCAAATCAATATAAAATGCTAACTTCCACAGCCATGCATTGTTTTGTAATTCAGTAAGAGGGCGATGCTTTTCATTCAAAAAAATTTCGATCACTGCTCGAAGTTCAAAAAAGTGCTGAAGGACTTTCCCACAACTAAGCCAATGTACGGCAGTATAAGGTAAGTCATTTTCTCCAATCTCTTCAATAAATTGTCAGAATTGTCGGTGATTCAGCCCAAAAGATCTGATAAAATTAACAGTTGATATGACTGGTTTCAGAACTTCAGACATATCCAAACATTTTCCGCACAAAGACTGTTGATGAATGATACAATGTAAGACTAATGGTTTTGAACCACCGTCATTTTCTACAGCCTTTGACACAAGAGCGACCACTCCTTTATCTTTCCCACTCATGTTTTTGCCTCCATCAGTTGTAATACATTTCAAGTTTTTCCATCGAAGGTTCTTTTGATTAATGGCCATTTCAACTCCTTTAAAAATATCTCTACCAGTAGTTGTGCCATGAATACTATACATATCAAGAAGTTCTTCATGCACTTCATAGCTTTTATCTACTCCTCGAATATAAATCAACACCTGAGCAGTATCTGACACATCCGTTGACTCATCCAAGGCCAAAGAAAACCACTCAACATGTCCATTTTTGTCGAACAGTTGAGAGGATATATTTTCAGCGATGTTTTCTACCCTTCGAGCCACAGTGTTTGCTGACATACTGACAGTTTTTAATAAATTTACCTTTTCAGGGCACATTTCTTCGGCTACTGCAATTATGCATTCTTTGATCATTTCTCCATTGGTGAATGGTTTTCCATGTTTTGCAATTTCAAGAGCCACACGAAAGCTGGCACGAGTTGCAGCCTCTTGTTCAGTTTTGAGTTTTGTAAATGAAGATTGCTGCGATTTCAATCCGCGCTTCATAGCTTCGAATTTTTCTGTCCGCAAACTTCCTGTATATTTTGAGTAATTTTGAAAATGTTTTGCTTCATAATGACGTTTAATGTTATATTCCTTGAGAACGGCTATGCTTTCATTGCAAATCAAACATAGTGCCTTGTTACTGGACTCAATTATGAAATACTGAATGTTCCACTGATCTTTGAATTTTCTGTATTCACTATCAATTTTTCGCTTCTTCTTTTCCATACTACTAAATCACACACAAAAGCAACAATTCAAATCAAAATACTGTTACAAAGATGTCTTAAAGTTAAACACGCACAAACACGTTTTAAGGAGGTATGCACTATTTTATTTCACAATAGTGTCATAGGAACTGACTTGTGGTTGCGCCACTAGCCTTCTTATATATTCCAATTACTGCCATTTAGAAGTGAGTGGAAGACACCAGAACTTTCTCGAACCAACGAGATTATTCTGTATGTGCTATTAGCGCCATCTGTTAGCGATAGAAGGTACTGCCTATTTCCGCTTGTGTCCACCAGATGTCGTGTCACGTTACTCCTCATGGCTCGTACTCTATGACTAATCTAGAAATTACAGATAATAGGAAAATTAATAATATGCCGTTTTGCAGACTTTAGTCCGATTTGCAGCCTTTTTTAAATGTTGCGTACTTTTTCGGACTTTTTTTCCCATCAGTGGACTATTTCACTTTTTACCACCGGGAACAATGATAATATGGTTTTGGCCCTCGTAACTTACTGGAATAATCAGTATGGCCTTAAGGCTGGAAAGTTTGGAGACCCCTGATCTAGATGGTATTGTATGTTTATTTAAATGTCTGTTAATTTCACTGGGGCCTGCATGTTTATTTCCAAGTACTAATTTCTAAATTATCTGTGTGTGTGGAACAAGTATTTGTAAAAACTATATATAAATTAATATTTGTCTTGTTTTTTAAATTAATCTTTCTTTAATATCTGGTTATTTCTTGTGAATTGAATTGACACTGTTGGCTGTTAAAACAAATGTTATAAAGAACTAAAGGCAATAGTCATATTTATTTTAGAAATACCTTTAAATATAAAAATGCAGTAGTTATAGTCTCCAATAATTTGGATTTACTGAGAGATCAGTCCTGGGTGTAGCTACCATGGGCTTAGTGAAATAGATTCTAGGCATCTTTGTAAGTCCATGCAGTTTTGATTATACCCTAGAGTTTTCATATATCATAGCTACTGGTATGTTTTGTTGTGCCATAAACCTGATATGTTCAGATATAAAAGATCTGGTGAACATCCCAGCCAAGACAGAAGCAAGGCATGCTGTCCGTTTAGGATCTTTAAAATAGTGTGGTGCATTGTCCTGTTAATTAATTGACATACAGAAGTCCTTCAGGTATTGCAAGCTGTAGCACCTCTGAGAAGTAAGGCTAATTGGTCGGAATACATGTTATGCGTATTATACACAGGTAAGACATCGGCTGTTCATACCATAATACCAGCTGTTGGACCACTACAGAAATGCACAATACAAGGCTCTAATCAACATTCTCCACATTCCCACCACACATGGATGCAACCATCAGAGTGCTATATGTAAAAGCAAAATTCATCTGAAAGGGTGTCATTCATGGGTCTGCATGTATTTAATGCAATATTACAGCTTTAGATGCCTGTTCTGTAGTTAAAAGTAGGCATAACAGTGGCTGCTGTGCTGTTTTTGTTGCTGCAGATTGCATTACACTACATCTGTTAATACTTTTTAGTGTGGTTACGTGACCTATACAGTCTATGCACAAATAATCTGTTCCATCAGGTGTTGGTAAGTCAGGACCATTGTGAGCCTTCGCATTGCTCCAGTCATCCCTCCTGGACCCTACTACTACATATTTGAAAGACAGTGGTCAGCTATCAACCAATTCAGGCAGCAGCTTTGCAATTGCGAAATCCATCGTATGCAACAATTCTCTCACAATCATATTAGGATACATACTAGTTTTAATACTGCATTCTTACACATGGGTATACAAAGACCTATGCAAACAAGCTGAGAACAAACACAGTTCCAAGTATGAAAAATTAGCTGTCTGTTCTTTATGCTATCAATGAACATTTCAGGTGCACATTATATACAGCTGCAAGGAGTTGATGATCATTCACCTCTTCTATTATGGCTTATACATCAGGCAGTTTTCAGTTGGATCAGATGCTTTATATTGTTGCAACTTTAATGTTTAGCAGTGTATTATTTAGTTATAAAAAGCAAATAAAACAAAGTTACAATATAAGTTACAGAACAATTACATCTATAAAAAAGTTTTTATTTGTATGAAAAAGATTTATAAAAGTATAAATCTCTGCAGTTGCTCCTTAAGGTAATTGATACATTTTTTATTGAATGTATATGTTACCGGCAAACTATGAAATGCCAGCATTCTATACAATGCCGGACGTTTTTAGCAAAGTATGAAATATGAGATTTATTACATACTTTGCCTAGGCATTGTATAAAAGCCTAGGCATTCTATACAATGCCTAAAGCTATTTAGGCAAAGTATGAAAAAAGCTCATGATAAGGATATATCAATTTCTTACATTCCTAAAAGTACAAATGTTATTCTGACAAAATAATGAGACTGCCATTAAAAAAAATTATTGTTAAAACGTAATATCGCATATACTTGTATTAAAATTCCTTCTAAAGTTTCAAGTTGATAGAAACTATCCTATTTACCACTCATTACAAGTGTCAATATATTGGCATTCAGAAAAAATCAAAGTTTTTACTACAATACCTTTTTTTAAAATGTACCTTTTTCTGTTTTTTCTGGCAAGGTTCGAAAAGGTGGGTGTACAGTTCAATATCATAACGTGCAACATTTTTGTATTTGGTTGAAAGTTCTTTCAGAATTCTATCACATCCCCAGAATTTAATTTTGCTCTTGGCAAATTAAATTCCTTGAACAAGTTCACATCATCAGAGCTCAGGTACCTCCCTCTAGGAAGGAAACTGGGTACCCCAAAATTACCAGCGGCAATTGGTATTGCCTACACGGTGCCGCATTAAAAAGGGATACCAGCCCCTGGGGAATGTACTAAGTCTGAAAATGGTAAAAATACCAATCTGCATCCCCATTGGGGGGGGGGAGAATCCGTGACGTAATACTATATAACAGTTCTTCACTACATTTTTATCTTCCGGACTGGTCACAGTTTGGTAATTTTACGGTGGCCCGCTGAGGCTAGGACGTTAATTATTAAAATTTTAAATTGTTTTAATCTTATAATTTAATTGTATTTAAAAATGCCTTCAGAATAAAATTCAGTTTCACCAAAAAATAATTATAAAATGATTTCACATAAAATATGAAGTGATTTCCATGGAAAGTCACACAAGCACGGGAAAAATACACCCCAGTAAATATAATGGAAATAATTTAATGCTCCTTGAGTGGCTCGATACCCTTTGATCCACGGGCCAGGGGTTGGGAACCACTGTTTTATGGTGCCGACACCTTCTTTAACATGTTAAATAAGTTTACTTTTATTTTCCGCAAACATCACATCATAGCTATTCAGCAACCAATAGTCCCTGGGTTCCTTCTTAGTAGTCATTTTAGCATTGTGTATATCAGTCATTAACTTCTAGTAATTAATTTCAGTTAAGCCCCTTCCTCTTTTTTTTTGCAACATCAACTTGAATTTTGGACAATTAGCCGTCGAATAGTAGTTTCATGTCTATGGACCA
This sequence comes from Trichonephila clavata, assembly GCA_019973975.1. NCBI lineage: Eukaryota > Metazoa > Arthropoda > Arachnida > Araneae > Nephilidae > Trichonephila > Trichonephila clavata. Next base: position 17,786 of record BMAO01021727.1, read on the forward strand.
TGGGTCGGAAACCTATTAGCTGTTGCGTATCAAACCAATCTACCAATATGATTCACTGAATCACACAGTAGAGCATTTTTGAAACAATTCAAAAATTTACAGATTTGTTGAGTAGTGCAAAGTGCCACTGAGAATTGTACCGCATACCACATGTGGCACGTGTGACATAGGTTGCTGGCCCCTGCTATAGACCATGGCTCCTTCTCCAGCGCTTGCTCCTCCATTTTCAGGTAGCACAGGAAAAAACCAATTTTTTGTTGAACAAGTTTAAGTAAAATAGAATATTTTGACATTTTCAAACAAACAGCAATGTACAGCTAAAAGATTTTGAATCTGAGACATGCGTTAAAAGTTGTATGTCTTGCCATTTGACAATATTCGAAATGAATCCGAGATGTATTTCATAATTTGCCGGTTTCTCATTAGGCATTCTATAGAATGCCTAGGCTATGTGTGAAATAGGAATCATTTCATACATTGCCAGCTAGATTTTGGCAATCTATACAATGCCTAGGCATTCTATAGAATGCCGGATTTCATACTTTGCCGGTAACATATATATATAAATTTAAACAATTTTTTCAGCTTGTGTGTGTGCATATTTTTCCTATTTGCAGTACCTACCTCCGTTTAAAAGCATTGTTTTTCTGCTAAGCATGGCAATTGCATTTGTCTATGCATCATTTATTTATGATGAAGCAGTTATTTATTATTTTTTTCGACCCAATCTTTTCTGCTTTTTATCAAAATTATACTCATTTACAAAACAAAATCTTTTTTCCCCTCAAGTTTTATTATTTTTTTTAATAAATCAAACCCTTATGCTTTAGTTAAATATGCATTTATTATAACATTATTTTTAATTTTCAACAGTTTTTCAAAAACTATTAAAACATTAATTTTTCCTCTTATCTACTAGCAAGGTTTATAAGTTGTTAGTTACATAAAAATTTTTGTGCTGTCATACAGTTTTTCAAATTGTGTATACATTTAAGTAATTGTTCTGATGTATTTTAGAACACTATTTTATTATATTCTAGTACTCTCTATGTGTCTGCTTTGTTTTTCTTTTAGACATTTGTAACTTATCAGTAATAGTTGCGTCAACTTGCTTGGGACCCTTAAATGCAATTTAATTCTCTTGCACCATTTCAGATCAAAATATTTAAAGATTTGCCTAAAAGTATTTTCTGTAGCATTATTTCATCATTTCATAAATCATTTAAATTGAATTTACAGGAAAAAAATGTTTTGAGTTTAAATGCTGGTGCCAGTGAAATTTATTGTTGTGATATATAAAAAACACTAGTCTTAAAATTCTCCTTTTAACAAAACCATGCATTTTAATTGGAGTTTTTAGTCCAAGCTGTAAGTTTAGATTTTATTCAAATGGGTTTATTTTAGCTTTAAAAGGAGATGAGTTCAAAAGTTGAATAAAAGGGCATTTTGTTTCATAAGTGAACAGAACTTTATTCAGTAGTTATATTTAAATTCTTTTATTTTCTCATAGTTAATGTAGGTGAAGATTGTCCAGTATTCGATGGTTTATATGAATTTTGTCAACTTTCTACTGGTGGATCTGTAGGTAAGGTGTTTTTATTTTCTATGTGATTGTTTAATATATATTTTTATGATAAAATATTTCTAAATAAATATTTCTTGTACTGTGCTTTTGAAGAGATTAAACAAAAATTATATATGATTCCATTTTTGAAGTATATTAAAGCAATTATGTTTGCATAAATTTATTTTGTGCTTTTAAAATTTCTTGATTATGAAATTGAAATTCTGTATCACTGTAATATATTTTTATATATATCTGTGCTTATTATCCAACACTTTTTATGTGTGTTCTTTTGTGGCATCATTCTAAAGTGTCACCTTGCAACACATGTAAAATAGCCATTAAATACATGATTAGTATCCAGGAACACACATACTGATCATCAGATCAAAATATCTGGAGCTTATGAGAACAGTGTGTTCTCTTGAATAAAATTCTTTATTTCTTGTATATGTTGAAAGGCATAAGTGATTAAAAGATCCTGCTTATATATATATATAATATTTTAACATGCCGCTAGGTGTTGCTTCGAATAATGTAAAATGTCAGACATGTGTTTAATAATAAGCATTCAGGAGCACACAATGTATATGTTTGACTTAGAAATTCGTGTATTTAAAATTTAAATTGCATTTACTTTTTACCTTCTTTACTGTCAACAGTTCTTGTACTTATTAACAAGTAAAACCTTTTATATAAATTGCTTTACTATGCATATTTTTCATAATTTAAGCTGGTGCTGTAAAATTGAACAAACAGGCTGCAGAAATTGCTATTAACTGGGCTGGTGGACTTCATCATGCTAAAAAATCTGAAGCATCTGGATTTTGTTATGTGAATGACATTGTTTTGGCTATTTTGGAGCTTTTGAAGTAAGTTATCATATCTATTCTCTTTCTGTTACTATTAATAAATAGTACTATGGTGAGGCAGGAATTTTCTTCTAATCTAATATTAATTAAAGAAGAAATTAGTGGAACATTTTTTTATGTAGAAATTTTCCATGGAAATTTGACTATTTCTTATGTGCCTAGAAATATTATAAATTTAGAAAGTGTAGTATTTGCAGAGAGGCTTTTGTCTATCATCAATTTTAATAAATTTAAATGAATTGGGGTAGTTTTATTAGTAAAACTAAGCTGTACATTTTTTGAATATATTAAAGTATGATGTGTTAGTGTAAAATTGTGGAGATTGAAGTTGCATTGTATGCTATCATCATTATGTGATTATAAATAAGAAAATTAATTATAATCATATAATTTAATCCATGCTTTATTTTTTTAGTGAAGCATTGAGTTAAATTCATTGTATATTCATAGCATATACTTTTTCTATTTATCATTATTTTAAGTTTATATTCTTAAATCCTTCAGCTGTCTTATTTATTTCAAACTTATTCTTTGTATTCTATGTTAAAAGTTCATAAGAAAAACACCTTTTTTCCTTTTAATTTATGTGTGTTTTACATTTATAACTTTTTATAAGTAACATTGGGGCATTTTTATAAGTAACATAGCAACAGTTTTAAATTTTCATTTAATGCTATTATGTTTTCAAAAAATGTAATACTTTTTTTCGCACTATTTCATATGAGCGACAAATTATAAATACGCATGTTTCATTAAAGTATTTGAATCTATAATTTTTTAACTGCAGGTATCATCAGAGAGTACTGTATATTGATATTGATATACATCATGGTGATGGTGTTGAAGAAGCCTTTTATACTACTGATAGAGTAATGACTGTATCATTTCACAAGTATGGAGAATATTTCCCTGGAACTGGTGATCTACGAGTAAGATTAATCTTTTTAAAAATCTTTAATTCATACTAACTGTTCATATTTTAAGAAATACTGCAATTTAGATCTATGAATATATTTATTAAGATTTTGAAGTCTAATGTTAAAAATAGTTATCAGTAACATTTTAATGTGGTTTATTTTAGGATATTGGTGCTGGCAAAGGAAAATACTATGCTGTGAATTTCCCTCTTCGGGATGGAATTGATGATGAATCTTATGAACAAGGAATTTTTCAACCTGTAAGAGACTACTTTTTATGCTTCAAACTGTATTCATGTTTATTAGATGTCATTCAGATTAATAATCTTGACATAGGCAATTTAGTCTTTCATAGTTATGCATAGTAAAAACCTGTTTTATAGTAAAATAATTTCCTTTTGCAGTTGATTTCCAAAGTAATGGAAATGTATCAGCCTAGTGCTATTGTTCTTCAATGTGGTGCTGATTCTTTGTCTGGAGATCGTCTTGGGTGCTTCAATTTAACCCTGAAGGGACATGGTAAATGTGTGGAGTTTGTAAAGAAATACAATTTACCTCTCTTACTACTAGGCGGTGGTGGATATACAATCAGAAATGTTGCTAGATGCTGGACTCATGAGACGTCAGTTGCTCTAAACTGTGATGTTGCAAATGGTAGGTTATTATTTTTTTAAATTTGCATTTCTCTTTTGTTAAAATTTTTTTAAGCTACCATCAAATTTGCAAGTTTATTTTTCTTTTGGGGGGCTTTTCTCCTTAACCTCTTTATCCTTTTGCATTGTTTTAGGAGTTAGTAATTTTTAAATGAGTATAATTTTCATGTTATGCTAAAATAAATATAATATTACTGATAATTTTCTTAAAGTGGAAATATTGATTACTCTGCCAATTTAGTTTTGATTATTCTAGAATATCTTTTTAATTAGAAAATTTTTATGTTTCAGAATTACCTTACAATGATTATTTTGAATATTTTGGTCCTGATTTTAAACTTCACATTAGCCCATCAAACATGGCCAATCAGAACACTCCAGAGTACCTTGAAAAGATAAGGTGAATTAATATTTGTTTTCTTTGTATGGTCAATTAGTGGTCTCTTTCTTTTGACATCTCTTTATATTGGTCTTAATTTTATTATAATATTCGGGAAAATAAAGATATTAGAACAGGAATTATAATTGTAACTTTCATTAAAAAATAACTATTTTTCTACAATCCTTATACACATTTATATATATATATAATTATATGAATATTTTTCATCCTTCTTAGTAATTTGAGTTTTGCCTCTTTTTTTCCTTCTAATTATGGATTTTGTCTTGTATTCCTTAAAATTTTCAATTTCTACTGAAGATACCTATATTGAAAAACAACTTTAAAGATATCCATTTTTTAACCTTTCTCTTTCTTTAAAATATTACTCATGAATTTTAGAATTAAAAAGTATCAAATTATATATTTTTTATTTAAATAAATAGTTACCTTTTTGTGTACAGGAATTATTTTGAATATTATGTAGTATTAAGTGATTTAATTAGATTATATATATATATAATTTACTTCCCTGTTAGATTGTGGTCTGAATTGAAAATTTATATCAAACTTAGGAAGCTGTTTTTATTATTTCTGTTACAAAATAGTTATTTATAAATGTTTGTTTATTTTGAAATAAGTTTTAGAGATTGTCTCTTATAGAACAAGGCTCTTTGAAAATCTGAGGATGTTGCCACATGCCCCTGGTGTTCAGATGCAACGTAAGTAGGATATCAAATATGAATAACATAATGTCTAAGTATTCTATTTTTATATTTATTAGTATAATAAATAAATTTGAATATATTCTATTTGTAAAATTATTTTCTTTTATTTATGAATTGGCTGTATTCTGTTTTATTATTATTATTTTTTTAATTCAAGGGAATTGCTTTACATATAGTTCTAGCCTTCATAAATTGATCTAAATGTAGTGAATTTTTGTAAAATAAATTAAAAGTAAGAATCTTACTGATATGCATTAAATAAATAAAATTGTTTAACAATCATTTTTTTAATTAAAATGATGTACAGTGTGCCTAAATTTGTTAAATAAGTACCACATTTATTAATATTATAATATTTCTAATTTTATCATTTTAAATCAGGAATGCACAACCTAAGGTCTGCAGGCCAATTTTGGCCCTCAAATGTATTATAAAAGAGTAATCTAAAATGGAATTGACCTTTGTTAATTAAACAGGTAAAAATCGTACATGAAAACAGTATTACAGCAAATAATTGTTTTACAGTTGTTCATTAATTTCTTTTCAATTTATTATGCGGCTTTTCAATGTGGCTCCTTCATGGCTATCTGCGAGTACGAGTTTTCGTGTAATAGATGCTCGCCAGTACAAAATTTTTGTATTGCGTAAGAACTTCTTGAAATGTTTTCCATGAAGGGGCAAACAACTGAAAGTGAACTTCTTTCCAGTTTGATACATTTGTGCATTGCAGCTTCCTTAAACATGAACAATTGTGTTAGCATTACCACAGATGAAGCAAAATCAACGATTGTCGCGAAAATTGGAACGGTTACGCTGCTAAAAGAACGCCTTGCACATTGTGGTGTAGAACTGTTGCAGCTTCTTTACATTATTCATCAAGAGAATTTATGTGGTAAAGAATAAGGATTTTCAACCTTAATGCAGTGTGTGTCTGAAGCAATTAACTTTATTAGTAGTATTGCCCTCAAAAGATTTTGATCATCTGCCTTCTGATATTCTTTATTACACAGAAGTTAGATGACTCAGCAGAGTAGTTGCCCTTTTGCGTTTTATGGAACTATTTGATGAAACAGTTACAATTCTAAGTGACTGTGGTTGAAATACTAGAAGGTTAAAAAAGCAAGTTTCCAGTGTGATTTGGCTTTTCTCTGACATAACAGACCATTTGAATGACTTAAACACAAAGCTACAAGGAGAGAATTAATTCATTTTTCAATTGATAAATAATGTAAAGCCATTTAAACAAAAAAAAAATTTTTTTTTTCAAAACCAGGTGAGAACTTAAAATATGAACACTTTCCCTTCTGCCAAAAAGTGCATGAAAAATTTCCACTCATGAAGATGCAGTATGAGGAACAAATTCAAATCTTGTGCAATGCATTTGATGATCGGTTATTAGATATAAAGTAGTGGCAAACACAAAATTTGATGTCTTTTCTTCTCCATTTTCTGTTGAAATAAATCTAGTGAGTGAGAGTATGCAGTTAGCCTTAAGCACTTACCAGTTTTGCCCGAACGCCACTCGGGTGCAGCGAAAGGGGACTTTTCTGATTTGCCCGAGCGGCGCTCGGGCAGCATGTTTTTTTACGCCGATCCACTGATTTGCCCGGCTTTTTCTCATTTTTTTAGTTTCCATTGCTTCTAATAGATGGCTCTAGTTGTCCAGTAAAGACTGGCTTTCAAAATAAGTGTAAACCTGTTTCATCTGGTTTTACTGCTTTACGCGGGAAAAAGTGCAAATTTAGTTTATTGTATCACGCGTTGCGAATACTTTCTTTCCTCATTTTGTGTTACAATGAGTGATAGTGAGCGGCTTATTACAGAATATAATTCTGATATTGGATCAGATAGTGAATCGGAAATTTCGCTAAATGATTCAGGCAGTTGTGAAAGTTCGTTATCAGACTTCTCTAGTGACGAAGAAACGGAAAGTTCGGATGACCTAACTCAGGTTCGGAACTTTTGCGAAATTGATATCAATAATCCTCCTCCACCACCGCCAAGATTTCCTTTCACAGCGAATCCTGCTATCCATTTGGATATTGATTTAAGTGACGGAACTCTACAGTTTCTTGATATTTTCTTCGATGATAACCTACTTGAAGTGATAGTTTCGGAAACCAACAAATATGCAGATCGAAGTATTCGAAACTATAATCTTCGAAGAAATAGTAGAGCAAAAAAGTGGGAACCAACATCAAAAAACGAAATTCAAGTGTTTTTTGCATTGAATATTTTACAAGGGATTGTAAAAAAACCTGATATTGAACTATATTGGAGTAGGCGACATTCAACTTCAACGCCATTTTTCTCAAAAATTATGTCTTACCGTCGTTTTCACCTAATTCATCGATATTTACATTTTTCCGATGATACGAAATTTGATGCTAAAAAACATGAGTGTCCGAAATTACAAAAACTGTGGCCTGTGTAATAAAACACTTGAATGCCCATTATCAAGAAATCATGACACCTGAAAGAGATGTAACAATAGATGAGAGCTTGATGCTCTTCAAAGGACGACTGCACTGGAAGCAATATATACCACTAAAGAGATCACGATTCGGTATAAAAAGTTTTATGCTATGCGAGTCAAAGTCTGGTTATGTATATCAACTTATTATATACACTGGAAAAGACACACTTTTCGATAATAATTACCAATATTTGTGCAAGTCATCTCAAGTTGTGATGACACTTATGCAGCCACTATTGAATAAAGGATATTGCATAACGACAGATAATTATTACACATCTCCAGAACTGGCAGATATCCTTCTTAGCAAACAAACAGATATGTATGGAACACTCAAACTCAACAGGAAAGATGTTCCAAAGGAACTGCAATAAAAAAAAACTAAAAAAAGGTGAAGTCCGTGCTTTCCAAAGAGGAAAAGTGTGTATCATCAAATGGATGGATAAGAAGGTTGTAAGTCTTTTATCTACAATACATAATCCCGAAATGATTGAAGTGCCATCTCACAATGATGAGGTCAGAAAAAAACCACAAGTAGTAATGGAATATAACAATACAATGGGAGGTGTAGACAGACTAGATCAACATCTTACCAATTATCCCATCATAAAGAAGAGAGGAAAAAAATGCTACAAAAAATATTCTTCCACCTTTTTGATATATCACTGTGGAATGCTTTTGTTTTGTACCAGAAGCACGGCGGAAAATACTCCCATTTGAATTTTAGACTAGATTTAGTTGATCGCTTGATTGAAAGGCATGGAACAGTAAATGAAAGAATAGGACGACCAGGAATTTTGCCCAATCCTTTACGATTGATGGAAAGACACTTTTTAGAAGTGATTCCTGCCACCGAAAAGAAATTGAGACCGACGAGGCAATGCTTTGTGTGTTGCTCAAAACGGAACGAGAGCGGAAAACGGATCAGAAGAGAAACAAGATATTTTTGTCCTGATTGTGATGTTGGACTTTGTTTATCTCCATGCTTTAAAATTTACCATACACAATCTGATTTTTGAAATAAAATGTAAGTATTAAAATATTGCATGCTCTTTCTCTCGCTTCCATTCCTGTAAAATGTTCTTTACAGTTCAGTTAGTTGTTCGGAAAAAAGCCAACTTTAAGTAAAAATGCCATTTTTTCGCTTAATTAAAAATTTAAAATAAATTAATAAATGCAATACTTGTAACAATTTTGACTGTGGATTTGAGTTTATACAATCGATTTGAATACAAAATTGTTTATAAAAAATGTGCTTATTTTTGGACATAATATGGCAGAAAAACGAAACTGTTAAGCGGTTAATTGATTTACAGAATTCTGATGTTTTCAAAAATCAATTTAAAAAAATCGATATTAGAATTTTATAAAAACTTACCTGAGGATTTTTCATGTTTAAAGCAAAATAGTGAGCAAACTTTCTCACTAATGAATTTAAACAAATCAAAAGTAAGAAACAGAATAGCAGATGAGAACCTTTCTTCTGTTCTATGTATTGCCACAATAAGTCTTAAGCCCGACGTAAAATCAAAATTTCAAATATTCAGTCCCAGCCATCTCATAAAATTTTAAGTACTATTTTTTTCTTTTTTTTTCTTTCAAAATTTAAATTGTGTTCTCTGTATAGTTAGCAAAACTTTCCCTCTTTTATATAATTTCAAGTTTGCCACCTTTTCAGCAGGAATCTTTTTTTGAGCTAAAGTATTTTAATAATTCGGAAAGTGTTTGTGTTCCATCTATAATGTGTACATGGGTAAAATAAGTAAAGAAATAATTGTGATAAATGCATATTGTCATAAAACAGTGTTTTCATGTTCATAACATATTTGCCATCGCATAATACTTTGGCCCTCAATATGTTCCTATCAAATTTTTTGGCCCCTCATCCTTAAAAGGTTGTGCACCTCTGATTTAAATGAAAGATATGTTTTCTCTGAATAGTTTTTGCTGTTATCCAAGACAAAGTAAAATTTAATATTTCTTTGTAGAAAAAAAATAAGTTTCTGTCAGTATAATACAGTATAATGCTTGGTTATTCTTAAGTTCTTTAGGTTGGAGAAATGTATTTAATAAGGTGTCGTATGTTAAATCAAATCTATATGTGCCATTTATAGCAATACCAGAAGATGCAATTGATAATGAAAGCGAAGATGAAGACAAGGAAAATCCTGATGAACGTATTAGTATTCGTGCTTCTGAGAAAAGAATTGCTTGTGATGAGGAATTTTCTGACAGCGAAGATGAAGGGGATGGCCGCCGAGATGTACGTTCTCACCGTGCCAAAAAGAAACACAAGCATGAAGATTCTGAAACCTCCAAAAAGGAAACTGATAATAAAGGTATTTAATTTTAAATTAATTGTTTTAAATCAAATAATTTAGCGTGTGTTTTTCCATTTGAATGAACTTGTAATGTTTTTTCACCATTCAATTATTAGGATAAAATGTTGTAATATTTTAAGAGTTATTAAAATTTAAAAAATAATTGTTTAAATATTAATTTTACCAAGCCTGTTTTATAGGCTTTTTTTTTTCAATAGAAATAGCAGTATAAATATTTTAATGAGAAATTATGAAGAAAATTAGTGCATTTCCATTGTTTTGTATTTTGTTTTAATAAGTTATGAGAAAATATCATATAAGTATGAATTTATGCCCTACTTTTAATCTTGTATTGAAGTAGTTTATCAGTGAAGAAAAACTGAAATAATCTTATAATAATTTTTCCTTTACATTTTAGCGGATAAAGAAGACAAAAAACCAGATGCTGCAGCAGCTGATAATAAGGGGTAACTATTAGTTATTTTCTCATACATGTAATTTTTACATTAATATACAAAGATATCAATGTGTGTGTGTGTCTGACCTTTCAAAGAACTAATATAATACAGTAGCGTCCCGAAAACTCGGCACTCAATAACCCAGAAGTCTGAATAGCTTGGCCACACCCTTGCATGTAAAAAAAACCTTGGATAAGTAACTCTCTAAATATGCAAAAGCCAATGAAAAATGACATTGAACAGTGATTCCAAAATACCAAGCAAGGTGTAATGTCCGATGCAAAATTATTGCTACTGTCACAGTTATTGAAAAAATGTTGGAAAATGATAGATGTTAATGTTGAGGACCCCACACAAACTCCCAAAGTAACTTAATGAAGGACTAAAGGCTGTTGAAACCACCCTTCAGTATTTTAAACTAGGTACATCGGTAATGAACTTATTGTTTCTCTAATATCTTCATGATGAAGCAGCAAAACTCAAGAGTAATGTACGTAAGACAGTAGGACATTATGCATTCCTTTTTTTTAAAAAAAAGCCGGTTTTTGCAGAGTCTGCTACTTAATTTTCATTATCGACAACTTTATGCTTTGATGAAGTGTTTTTCTGAGGTATGTTTTGATCAGATAAATTACCTGAACAGATACTCTGACTGATCTGTACTCTACGTATTAATTTTTTAAAATTTTTATGTAGTAAATGCTCTATCCCTTCATAAAGTATACACTTTTTCTTTGTTTAAGGGTATTTAGACAGTTAATTTTCCATTGTATTCTCAAGCAAATAATACATAAAAGTGCAGTACAATATTTTCTGAGGAAACACTTGCACTTTTTCTTTTTTAATCCCATTCTCAATAACCCGTCATTTTCACAAACTCAACCACCCTTTGGTCCACATTAGGCTGCATTTTCGGAACTCTACTGTATTGATGGTTTAAGTTTTCTTTCGAAGTTGAAATTTATTATAAAATATCTTGGGAATCTTCACCTCTTTATACTGTTCTATTTGAATTTTAAATAATCAGACCAATAATGGATTTCTTTTTGCATAGACATTATTATTGTTATTAAATGCTTAAAACTTACAGAAAAAGAATATTTTATCAGTATTTTTTTTTTTTTTTTTTTTTTGATGAACTGCAAATCAATAAATTATTATGTAATTTGTTTCTTATTCAAAAATTCGATACTTTTATGTCTTTTCTTAAAAAATATTTTAAAATTCTCTCATTCTAAAACAAATTTTTTAAACGATTCAAGTTTTAATTTCTCTCTTCTGTTATAAATATTAATTTTAGAAATAATATCAAAGTATCATATATTTGAATATAGTTATGAAAATTCAAATTAATAATTTTATTTCATCTAGAAATTTACATGGTTCAGCTGTAACTGTTAATGTTATTAGGAATTTATTTGTGTTTATTTATTATTCTCTCTCATAAGTGCTGAATTATATTTTTAAAAAATCTTAAAATGAGATAGTACACATTAAAAAATATTTTTCTCTCATTATAGAACCTCATAATTATTCTGATGATCATACAATAAATGTTACCCTGTTGTAAGTACTTTTTTTTTTACTTTGTTTTTGCTGTATAAAATGTTGATATGTGTTATTGTTGCTATAAATTATTTTTGTTAATTTATATATATATATTCTTAATGCTAAACATTAATATATTTAGTTAGCTTTATCCAAAACAGCAATTTATATTAACATAATTAGGTATGAATATTTGAAAGTACCATCTTTTAATCCATAAATGCAATATATTGAATCACAAATGCTAATGTCTGAAAATTAGCATTTGTTGTTTCAATATTCTATTCCCATGCAATTGACGTTTTTCTTTCTGGAAAATGAAGAATTAACTTTATTGAAAGGAAAGTACAGTGAAAATCATTTAACAGAAAACTAAAGGGACTGAAATGTTTTTTCGTGTGAACAGAATTCCGTGTTAAAGGATATTGCAAAATTATCATATATTCAACAAAATTGAGTTTATTAGAGTATATTCTATTTATATAGATACATATATTTGAATGTATTAAATAACAATCAATGAAACAAAAACATTCACAAGAACTTAATAAAATATAATACAAAATATTCAAGTTCTTCTGTTTTTGATCAACAGCCTTAAGAAGCTCCATCTTCATTTTAAGAAAAATAGCACTTTACTTTTCCTTTAACTCTTTGCCATTGTGTTCATATAAAAATTCTTCTAAAATTGAAAAATTGGCGAACATAAATCACTGATTTTTACTCATACTGCTAAGTAATCGTCATTAAATTCCAAAGCCAATTGATGTGGGATAAAATGTTTGTGTTTGGCATTTGTAGGGGTGGAGGGAAAGTAGCTCAGATAAACAAAATTGGCTTGTCACAGGCTATTCCTAGTGTATTTCAAAACCAAGTTAACCTCCTCTCTACGAAACATGTGAAACCGCCTCTCCTTCATTTCACACCCCTCTTAAAATCTTGCCTCCTTGCTGGGTTTTCTGTACATTGTTCATACCCAGAAGGGAATTTTTTTTTTTGTAAAGAGAAAAAAAATGCACAGTTTCTTGAAACTTTTGTATTTCGTGTTAACCAATATTTCATCTTAAGCATTTTCAAGTTACACGAATTTCACTGTATTTTATTTTTGCTTATATCTCCTCCCTTTTGAGATTATTTTCATCTTATTTAGGCAAATCATTGCTCATAATATTTTGTATTAGATTAGTTGATATGTAATTTACTGAATGTGTGTTTTGGAAGTTAAGTTTTCTGTGCTCAAGTATTTTATTCTAGATACACCATTTTGAGTAGAAATTTTTAATTAATTTTTTCAGTATGCAGTTGCTGCAATTCTTTTACTTCCAGGCAAAATTCAAAAATAATATAGACACATTTTAAAGTCATTAATTAAATTAGAAAACTTATTCATGCCAAAGGCAATAGATAATTTCATGAAAAAAATGCTAAAAAGACTTTTGAAATTTAAAAGTTTCTTAACTCTTTTTTTTTTAATCTGTGTAATTGGATTTTTTCATAGAAATTGAAAAATTTCATAAGTGTCACTTAATTAAGTATATATCTTTCATGATGATTTAATTATTAGAATTATTTAATAACTGTCTTTCTTTTACAGGATGTATTCTATCATTTTACTTACTCAAAGTGCAGAAATTTGTTTTAAAGAATGTGTGTATTGGGCACATGAAATTTTATTATCCATCATCAAAAAGGCAATTTTCACCTCCATCTTTTGAAACTCTGTATATAGAATTGCATTAACATGTATTAATGGTTGTCCCATGTGTTTAAAAATCATACTTTCAGTCTCTTAGTTGAAGCAATATATATTCACTATACAATCATCATTATGAACAGTTCATCTGAAATAACTTCAGTTTTTCTTCTTTATTCAATTAATATTTAATTTATGGACTGGAAATTTCTCATAGGACAGGATTCACAAATTAATTTAAATGGCTTTGAAGTTTTGGGGCTTTTATTTTTGTTTCCTTCCTGAAACTTAAATAACTGGAAACCTGAGTGAGTCTACTAAAAGTAATTTACAACAATTTCTTTAATTTGTAAAAGTCCCCCCCTAGTGTTACAGATTTTCTTCAATATTAGCATTGTGTATAAAAAAAATAGGATTAGTAAGCATGATTGTAAATTTTATGTGTTTATAATATTGCTGCAACATAATGATTTCTTCCTGAAGATATAAAGCATTAATTTCTGTGTCTTAGAAATAGATTAACATTTTTTTCCCACTGAATTAAATGATGATTGCATACCTCCTAGAATTAAAACTTCATTATTCTTTGCATTTATTTCAGTTGATGTTTCCAATATTTAGTTTTTTACCATATTGTTATTTATTTGTATGTTAAAATGCAAACTTTTATTTTCATTGTCATTGAACTATGCTTTAAAATTTTGTAACATGTAAAAGAGAATAAAAATCATTTTTTAAAATTTTTTTTTATTTTGGTCTCTTATAATTCTGTGCTGCTACATTAATATCTTGTTTAAAAGTTTCTTTTTAATTGAATCACAAATAACATATCAAATAAAGAAGCTTCTTGACATTATGTAAGTGTGTGTTCACTCATTAAAATTATATGCATCTATGTCGTGTGTTTTCTTTCAAATTAGTACATTACTCCTTTTTATAAATCTTTTTTTCATTGTTTAAAAATTTATTTTAAGCTACTGTTATCCTTTATAATGCTTGTTTTACTATGAAAATTTTTCCCCTACATAATATTTTCAATAAAACAGTATTTATTCTATTAAACAGTATACCTTATGCAGTATCTGTTTGCAATTAATTATTTTGTTTTTGTATTTAAATAAAATAAGCTGTCATAAAATTAAAAGATTATGTTTTGTAACTGTCATGATTGACTACTAAACAGGAATATTAAAATTTTTGTGCCTTTTTAAAGGCATTTAATATTAAAAATTTGCAGGAAAAAAGGCCTTAAATATTGGGAATTTTTAGCAGGATGAATCTAAGAAATTGGATATATACCTGCCTATTAAAGGAAACTAGACCTTTGTATATTCATATAATTTTGAAATTTTTAAGACAAGGAAAATTATCATTTTGAAGTACATTTTAAAAAGTTATAAACTTAAATAAAAACTTATTGTTGAAAAAATTAAGAAATTAATTCTTAATTTTTTTAAGTCTTATTATTTAATTACATGAATCAATGTATTGATAAATGAGTTTAAATTTTAAACTACATCTTTTGTAAGAACATTTTCTAAAAATGTTAATTTTTTAAAAATTTTATAATTTGCTTAAATATGGAGAAAAAATACTAATTTTTTAAAAAAATATTTTGTAGTAATATTTTCAAATATTAAACCTTATTGTGATTTTTAAAACTTTGTGCATTTTCGTTTAAAATGTATAATGAATTAGAAATGACACTTTTCTTCTTAATATTTTTTAGAACATGCGATATACAGTCAAACGCCATTTAAAAAATTCATCAGGACCGTACATTTTGTTGATTAATTAATGGGGTTAAGCGTTATATCAGGGTCCTTGCGAAATATAAATTTTTTGCTCTTACCTTTTGGAAATTCTATAATAAGCAACTATGCAAAAAATGTCCATAGTTAGAAATTACTTACTTTTCAATTCAACAGCTTAAAATACTATTAGTGAATTTTTCGCACCAGTTAACTCGAAATTTTAAAGTCTTAACTAATAGATGTTTGAAAATCTTTTTGATTCCTTTACTCGAAAAAGGTATTTTTTGACTTTATGGCAGAGAAGAAACTACTGCATCTTTTATATCCTGCTGCATAGGATATGCTTTTAGTATCAAACAATGTAAAGCATTTAACAGTTTTTATGAGTTTCATTATCAATTTCTACATCAGAATCACTATTCATTGGCTCTGACAAATCAACAATTTCCTCAACTTAGGTGCACAGATATGCAGTCTGTCATCAAATGTATCAATCATAAAAATCTTTAAAATATCTCCTGCATTGATAAATGGGATGAGATAAGAAAGGACTCACTCAATATATTATGCTCATGACTCATCTGCACCAATAAGGTCTATTACTAGTCTTGTCCTTTCGTGTTGAAATTTGCTGCTTACAATAACTCTGTTCCTGACAAGAAAAAAATCTCGTTTTAAAAAAAAATTTAAAAATACAGTTTTTTTGGTTGTTAAAATAATTAATTCTGGGTTTATTATTTGTTAAAGAAGGACTTATTGCACAGTCATTTTAATCAGTATTAAAAATTGCATTAAATCTAGAAATCTTGGGGGAATTTGAAAACTTGACCAGGATTAATTGATATTTTGATTCGAATTTTGAAATGACTAAAGATTGCATTAAATATTTTTCATGACCATGCATTTTCAAATTTTTTTTTTTTTTTATGTCAAATCTGCAGAAATTTTTTTTATTTTCCTCTTGTATTTTCAGGCATTCACGAGTCATTTCATTTTAAGCAGCTTATTAGTGGACAAATATCAGATTGTATCTTAACTCATTTAATTTCATGGATTATACATGAATTTTATGTGTGTGAATAAAATGGCAATTTTTTTAACAAGAAAGTCATTATAAAATTCAAAACAAATGTAAAAAATTAGTCATTGAAGATTTAAAACAGATATATTTACATTTAGGTACATGTACAAAAGAATTAAATATATGTATGTACCCTATTTCTTAAAAGTAATGTTCAATAGTTTGATTTTAAATAAAATTATTAGTAGTTTTTTATAATGTAACCAAGTGTTTTTATAATTATAGGACTTGATTAGCATGTTTTAAAAATCTTTTTTTTAATGCTTTGTTGAAATTTTTTTTCTAATAAAACATTTACGAATTTATTAACCAAACATGTTAATCTTAAAAATATTATACTCCCATTTAATATATTTATTTGTTTGCCAATTAAAGACCAAAATAGTTTTCTTCAAGTTATGCTTTGAAAATTTAGAGCGATTCAAAATAGCTTTGCATTTGAGAAAATAATTTATTTATATACTTTTTCCTGTAATTTTGTAGATTGAAAAAGCTTTTATAGTCTATTTGAGTTGACTGTTTTGTTTGCTGTCAAGTGATTGCGTTATTAAATGATTTCAGTTGAATCCTGATAAATTTAAATCATACTTTTTCGAAAAAATAGTTATTTCTATTGCTTGTTGATCTAGGAGTATGTAAGTAAATATAATATTTTCAACATTTGGCTTTATATATGTCAGTTGTGTAAAATACAATATAGTTGCATCAAGAAAATAAGTGACTGGTAGTAAAAAAAAAAATGGTTTTGATTTTTAAAAAATAAAATTTTTTAACAAAATTTTTTTTGAAGGTGATTGTCAAAATTTTTAAAATGGAAATGTGTACAGATTATAAAATATGAAGTGTATGGTTTCTTGAATTTAAAACAATAGTTCTGTGTCGATTTCAGAAAGTGACTAAAGGTAACTCAAGTCTTACCTGGGTGAGAAACAATCATTTGCTAGGTAGAAAATTTTAATTTGAACATTAAAAATGTATGTAGTAATGTCAAACAAAGAAGTCGTGATTCGTGATATTTTTTTAGTTATTCTTATGGTTTCTGATTTAATGTTTACAATATTACATCAAATTCTACATACTGTTGAATAGAATTTACAACAGGTAATCTAAAAATCCTTTATTCCGCTCTTTTAAATGAAGAAATTCAGTATCATTTCAATTCCAACAATATCCTACCTATGGCTAAAATATATAATATTAAACATTTTTAAATGTATTTGTAGCAATAGATATTTCAGATTTGCAAGTAAAATAACTGGGACTCAAGAAAAAAATTAAATTAAAAAAATATATTCTTTTAATGAAGGATATTTTTTTAAAACTTAACTCTTGTTTTCACCATGTATTACGAACACTTATTTCTCTAGAGGGGGCGGGGTATAGAAATATTCACTAGAAAAGGGGCGCCAGTTCAAAAAAGGTTGGAACCTGTGTTGTAGATGGTTCATTTTCAACTAGATTATTTTAATTTTATATAATTTACAGGGTGTCCGGGCTTAGAGTATCCAAAAGTAATGGCTCATTACGAACTACCCACCAGAATGTAATAAACTGTTCATCTAAGGGAATTGGAAAACTCCGAGATTTTTTGGTATAGTCCTCCGATCGGCCACACGTGCGCGCATTATCCGCAATCGCAGACGTTAAACTTTTTACTCTCGGTAAAAAGTAAAGATGTGGACGCCTCAGTAAACGATGCAGTGCGTACTTTGGTTAACGGAATTTAAATAAGTCACGCGTGTACAGCGACGTGTTCGAATAGAATGGAATGTTGTTACTGGCTTGTCTAATAGACTTATCAGGGCTCCTACAAAATGAATACAGCCACTTTTTCCGTTTTCGAATCCGGAATGATTAACGATTTTTTAACAAAATCAAAAGTAATCCCTGCATGTGACATAAAATCCACACCTATGATGCATGGATCTTGCATCTCAGCAATCACATGAAATTTCCATAACTGCGAAAATTCTCTTATTTTAATTTTCAACTCAACTGTGCCTAAATTTCTGCACTGTGACCCTTGAGCTGTAACTACTTCATCTAACGATTTTTTAAAGGACAGAAAGAAAATACGACCGGTACGTTTTTCTGAAATAAATGACTTTTCCGCACCTGTATCCAGAGCGCTTTTAAAAAAGTATCATTCAACAAAATCGGCACATACGGAAGTTCAACTGGTGATAATCTCAATGAATTAAGTCTAATTCTATTAGGAGGATTTGACTCAACACGATCTCTTTGAAAGTTTAAATTGGCATTTCTTTGCCTTTCGCTGTTGCAATCAACACGCCTCCAATTCTGTTTTGCTGAATCGTCATTAGGACCCTTCCTAACCACCATCCTACGGTTCTGATACCGGTCTGTTCTCTGATGTGACTGATTGTATCGATTTCCACCCTCGAATCCTTGATTTTGATAATTACGACGAGGAAAATTATTCGCACCCCTGCCTAGTCCTCTTTGATCATTTTGACTATTTCCGACCCCAGTATCTCTCCAATTTCTATTATTCCTTCTTTCCTCAGGATTCCTACTCACATCCCAACTTCGTCTAGCAAAATTATTACTCGAACCCTGATTTTCCCTGCAGTTATGACGTTCCTCATACCGATCTACCAACTCTATCAATTGAGTTTTCGTTGTGGGGTTTCGAACTTCTAAATAATCCATTATTTGGGGTTCTAGTCGCATTACTATGTGATCAATCAACTTTATCTCATCATAATTTAATTCCAAGGTTTTATGTAATTTTAACATTTGAAAAATAAAGTCTGACGGGGCTTGACCTCTCCGTTGTTTTGACGAAAAAAACTGAGCTTCTAGCTCTGATTTATTCCGTATTACCGGAAAACTATCTGACAATTTCTTTTTAAGTGTTGCAAATGCAGTCGCTTCTTCATTTACACACTCGAACCCAATCACTTGGAACCAGTCTAACGCTCTCCCAACTAAATGACCTTTTAAATATGCACACGATAGATTCGCCGGTATTTCATAGTAAGCTATATTATCATCAATATTATTTAGAAACTCAAACACATTTTCTTTACCCGAAAAAAATAACTCCGGCAAAACTCTAAATCCTGCACCTGCTCTTAATTCCGGTATTTCGTTTGGGCGCCAGTGTCGTAGTCTCCCACTACCCCTTTGCATATTATCTATGTTAGGATATGTAGTATTCATAATTAAAGACTATTCAAATAATAAATCACTTATTTATTATTTCTTTTAAGACATAAATCTACAATTAATAATCAACTTTAAGAACAATAAATTATCATGGAGTATTATCAGAATTCAATTATGGACGACGGAATACTAACTGATATCACGAGAGGAAATAACACGTACAATCAAACTACACATTTAAATTTAAGCCACAAAAGTTACAGACCTGAAATCTTCTTCAGAAGGGACCTGGAACGAGTAGAATTTATATCGTGGCTATAATCTAGGATTTCTTCAATAACTTCTGATCCGCCTTAAATAATCTTCAAATTTTCACTTCATTAAGCTAGACGGTTAAAAACACCTTCTTGGACAACGACCGTAGTTTACTTTTTAATCCCAAACACGGAGTTCTACTCTATCAAACCGCTTAGTCATCCTTCTCTTCATTTCATTTCTCCCTTTTATATCTCTTTCGAACTCGCTAAACACGAACTATCTTATTTACATAAGTCACACTTCCAGCTCTCAGTGGGGATTGGTCAAAATAAATACAATTTAAAAGTTTATAAGAGAAGGTTAGTGAAACGCGTAAGCACCCGTCACAACATGATCCTGAAAAGACAAATCGGAATTTTTGCCGAGATTAATCGAAGAGAAAGCTGCAACGACGTCTTTAGGCATGAGCCAACTGTGCCAGGGTCTCAGCGGGGCCACGTTTAGTTCCCAACTCAGCCTCAATAAGATCATGATTTGAATAATTTCAATGGTTGTATGTTATTCCCGAACATATTCTCCGAAAAACTGGGGATTTTAAACAACTCAACTGGTAACATTGGCAAGAGTGCAGTATTAGGTGATGATCGTTGTCCATATCTATGCATAGGCCTTCCGCCATAAACCATATCTATTCATTTAATCAAAATGCGGCAGTTGACAATGATTTGTGACAAGGTTTGTGATGATGTAAGTCATGCACATATATTTGTTTCAGAAAGCCGTTTGCACACATTTTACTATGTATGTTTTTAGTGTCTACTTTTAAGGGCCACAGGCAGGGCAGTGGCGTAACGCACACCCAGAGGCGGATTAAGGTGGTTGGAGGCCCCTGGCGGTAAAAGGTTTGAGGCCCATGGGCTTAAGAGTCGAAAAACTAAAATAGTGAAAGTCGCTTACTTTAAATTCTCAAAATAAAATTGTATTGCTGTAATAAAAACTCATCGGCTAAAGAAAAATCTAAAAAAACCTTACTTAAGAGCTTACAGTTTGATTTTCTCTTAAGCAAATTCATCAATTATTTTTACCATATCTATTTTGTCCAAAACATTTTATTCTGTTATATTGCCATGTTATTCAATTTGTCTTTTCTCTCATAGTAGTACTTCTTAAATTATTTTTAACATGTTTTAAAACTAAAAAAGATCTTTCACCTGGTGCATTCGATATCGGTATTGTTAAAAATATTTTCGAAAGTTTTTCTACATTAGAATTTTTCTTGCATTTCGATAAATTTCTAGAGGGGGTTTCATTGTATCTTTGTTTTCAGTTCTTGTTCCAAGGTAACGTGTTGGTTTGTCGCTGACCTTTGCACTCATCAAGCTTGGGCCCCTACGAGTGCTGGGGGCCCCTGGCGGCCGCCAGGTCCGACACCCGCTTAATTCCGCCACTGCCCACACCCCGTAGTGGTACAGGGATTCTAGTGGATTCAAAGCCTGATTGACTCCAAGTACGTATTTAGGCTTGGGGCCCAAAACCTGACTTTGCAGGGGCCCTAATGTTCTCCGTTACGCCACTGGGTAGGCCTACTTTTGCATAGGGACCCAGGACCGCAAAAGTCGTAAGATATCTCTGCGCCCAGGGGACTGCAATAGTTTTTCGTGTTAAAAGTATGGCAAAAAGAATCATACATTAACCCTCCTAGCGGTTTGAACGTCTTTTTCCGCACGTCTAGAGATGCTTCGAAAACGCACCACACGTCTTTTTCTGACTTCAAGAGAGTGCTTCAAAAGCGGTAGGCCGTTTTTCTGAAATCCTTTCCCCTCTTTTATGGTTTAACACCATGAAAGATAATTAGGGAGGGTTGCGACGACACAATGTCACTGACAGGAAGTTTTTATTGCTCTCGGGAACCCTGCGTTTTGACCCTGAAGCAATCGTAAAAAAGTTGGGAAGAATTTCTTTAGACCCTTAGTGAACGAACTATAAGTTAGTGTTTGTAATTTAGCTTCATTTGAGATATTATGCATTTGAATTAAATAAATTCTTTTTGTACTTTTAGCAATTTAACTTCTTTTTTTTCAAGTTTTGAAAAATGTTCCAACGTATAAATAAAATATTATATAACTCACTTTTGATTTTATATTAATTTGTAGTTTTAATAAGTTGGGACTGTAATCTGCTATTTTATATAGTTGGACAAATTAACTTTTTAAAATATATTCTCTTTGCTTGATTAACTCGTATTATTTTCTTCATCTTAAAATGATGAAACGGAAAATTAAGTTTTTAAACTATATAAATCGCTATATAATATCTAGAACTATATTTAATTGCTTCATTTTTCTTCTCTTAACCAATGTTTTTCAGTTTTTAAACCATGATTATTTCATTATAAGGTGTCAAAAAAGTTAATAAGAAACCGAACGCTTCAAAATTTAAAACCTTTTAAACTTTCCAACTACTAAAAATGAATAATTTCTAAACTTTTGCATCAAATTATTTGTAAAAAATTCTTAAGCTTTCATAAAAATAATAATGGAAAAACTAATTCAGATCCATTATTTTTTAAAAATTTTAAAGCCAATATGTTCAGGGCGCGTATTGTTACAATATACCAAATTATATTTGAATTAAAAAAAAAAATGCTTGAGTTTCAGTTTACTTCAGAGAAAACATGAATGAGGGGTTTTTTATACCAATTCATTTTTTTAACCTTGAATATTTGAATAAATAGTAATTAAAAATATTCGATGCATTTAAAGTTGACATTTACGCATATAAATAAA
>BMAO01021728.1:0-19329 GCA_019973975.1 Trichonephila clavata
CTTTGGTCAATCAATTCGATTTTACTCACAGCCAACCCTCTGAAGAAGCAAACCTGATTATGTAGATTAGGTCATATATGTAGTCTGGTTTACAATCTAGAGAAATAGAGAATGCGAGGAGAAGGATAGATTGCTACCGACCAGGTATTATTCTATTTTATAGTGCGTTTCAGCGCTTAGTTAGTTGAAAGAATTAAAGTGACAGTTGGCCATATAGTTACATTATAGCTTAGATATTTAGGACAGTGGATTTGATCCTGAAAAATAAAAAAGAATCGATATTTAAAGTCTTCACATAATTCTTGCATCTCATTATTTAACTCACATATTGCTTAGATTGAGAACATCTTCTTCTTATATAAATTATTGGAATAACGTTGCTAAAGTTGTGACGGATCTATACGGTTCCACTAACCTCCTCAATATTTTTTAAGGTTTTATTTATTTCAATCAATCTTCACGGGAGCCAAAACGTGATTTATGAAAATGAGATATATTATATAAGTTCGGGTTTAGCGAGTTAAAAAAAAGTAAAGTGAAGAGTTAGGAAAAGTGAAGTCAAATGAATTAAACATCGTAGATCAACGCGCAGTGGTTGACAGTATTAGTTAGCAGTTACGTGGCGAGGAACGCCGAGAGCAGTAGATTGAAATTGGAAAAGATTCTGTATGACCGAGTGTGGATCCTTATCTATTAGCCTATCCTGCCAGTAAGAAATTCATCACCACGACGGAACAGCTGATGTTACAAGGATAAGGTTAGTGATTTAGAAATTTGTGAATACGTGTACGTGTTTTAGCTGTAATTGTACGGTTTGATCTTTCGTGGATTCAGTCGCGATTCCGTAGTTCGCTAGTAGTAACTCCTTCTCATACTCCACTGTGTTTTTATTTCTCTTAAATTTAAATCGTGTGATTGTGGCTTCCTGTGATTAATAAACATCAATAAATATATGATTTGCAACTATGTCTCTTGATTTCTTCTAATCCGCCTACACGTCCAGAAACATTTAACGGTAGACGGGGAGATGATAATCTGAGGAAGGGTATAACTCACGACGAAGTGTGTGTTCAATAAATAGATTTACTTATTGATATGACGAGTCATCTATCCCTTACTCCCATAGCTCTAGGTGGTACTGAGAAAAGATCTCAGCCCTTATACACTTGTAAGTATATTATATCAGTGTAATTGTGCATTTTATTTTTAAATATGTCAGAATGTATTTTGTTTTGCTTCCTTTCAGTTAATTAATAATTTTTTAAAATTATCTTTCATTTTAGACTTTTTATATACTCGCACACTCCTCATAGAATTGTCTCGCACCCCTCTTAAGAGGACGTGCCCCACAGTTTGAGAACTGCTGGCTTAAGGAGAAGAGAATGTAAGGTAAGAGAACAAACCGCAGTTCTCGATAGTTCTATATTGCAGAAAGTTTTACTAAATTCTCACAAGGTGCACAGACAATGCACTCGAAAATATTCATATCGCACTTGAAAATGTTCTGGTTCGGTACTCCTTCCAATCGGAAACTACAGAACTAAATCCGACTGTATTCTTAATACCGTTGTTCAAACACTATGGTCTATCCTTTGTTCAATAAGAGAGAAACGCAAGGTAAACACACTACTTATGAAACACGAGTTCTGAGATCTCAAAGTACATTCGACATTTCTCACTTTGGAATGATTGTTGATTACACTGACGTACAGGTGACGAAGCTGAATTACAGAAGTGTGACGATTAAATTCCTGGATTACGTATGCCCTTGCCGTTAGATTTGGTGCGAAGGAGTAAGAATGGAATATATGAACCTGATCCTTCTGGTGCTAGTGGCACGTTATTCCGTCACTTGATCAAGCACAGTTTGTTTTTTACCTTGTTAGAGTAAGACGTTGTTATGTCGAAGTGCCACGATCATGATGAATTTAAAAATCGAGCTGAGCATAAATTTGAAAATCCTCTTGAAATTAAAAAGGGAGATCCTGCTGAATGTTTAAACTAGGGATAGTACCTTGCGGAGTCTTGATATTGCATATTTTTGACGTACTTTTTCTATTCCTCATAAACCGGTAAATTTTTCTCCTTTTAATATGAGTTTCTTACAGTTAGTGCAGAAAAGAGTACAAAGTTTAAGATATAAAAAAAATTTGCTATAAAATTATTGTATTTTTTAAATAGCATAAACTATGAATACAAAAATAATAAAAACTGAATAGCTTTCTTTCTGTTATCCACAAGGTAACTTTTGAAATACTAAAGCTAGATCATATATTTTTATATAAAATTAAAGCTTAAGAATGCCTGTATTCTGTATACTTCCAATTTTAAATTTCAATCATATTTTGCTATTTTTTAAAATTAAAACAAATTGAAAAAAAATTTTAATCACTATTTTTTTTTTGTATTTATCACATTACAAAATAAATTCTACTAATTCCATCCCAAAAATTGAGGTATACAGAATACAGATTTACAAGTACATAATACATACAAAATATCGTAGCTCTGCAACCAATACTTTTTTTAAAATCTTGTGGAAATTGGAAAATTTAGAAATTGAGAAAAACTGGTTTAAAGATTAAGCGATTTTCATTTCGCCTTAAGAGAAAAAAAATGTATGGACATGCATAGTAGTTTGTCAAAACCGTTACATTAATTCGTGTTAACAGATATTTCATCTAAATCATTTTAGCATTAAATCTATTTCATTGTAACGCAAATCATTTCGGTAGAATTATATTTATGAGATCTGATATAAAGTGATTTTAATTTGGATAATCTGTGACGGATATTCAGTGCTATTTCATTGCAGAATAAAAATTACTCTAAACAAGCATGGTTTTTCATAACATAATCTTTTGTATATTTTAATATTATTTGTTACATTACCTTTATTTTTATCTTTTTGCGCATATCATCTTATCCAGCGTTCTATATTATCTTCTGAAGTTTTTAATAACTTTATATTCTATAAGATTAATATTTTTTTTATCTATAAATAATTTTAAAATGAAAAGTTTTCCTATCAAGAAGTGTTGCTTAAATTATACGATGAAATGAATCTGTCTATAGTAATATCGCCTGTAACATTGGCACACACACACAAAAAGGGCGAAAAGATACAAGAAAAGAACGAATTACTCCTTTAAGAATTTGAGAAATTCGCTTCGCATTTCATTAACTACATATTTTTAATAAATTAGTACAGATTCCATAAGAACAGATTTTGAGAAAATAGAATCCTTAGGAAGATTGCGAGAGATTAAGCGGATGTTTTTATTGATAAAAATGTTTTTGAACTATTGAAATTTTTGATCTGCATGCTGGAATTTGGAAAGCGTGTTTTCTTTTGTTGAGAAGAAAATCTTTGTTCCTTTTTGTTTAATGAAGCGATTACGGGGAAGTAAAACTTAATTATACCTTAGAAATTCGAATCTTGCCTTGTTTTAATCAAGAAGCAAAGGTTATAACATAATCCTAGAACATAGACATCAATAACTTAAAAACAGTATATAAAATCAAATATAATGAAATGCATCAACATGAATTCCCCTAAAGCAGACACATAGCATCTAATATTAGTATATTAGATAATGATACGTGGAATATTTTTCAAAAATTTCTTAACTGTGATGACTTTTAAAAATATTTATTTAAATTCCTCTTGCCATTTAAGCTCAATTTGAAATAAACAGTTTGGAAATCGCTTATTGTGGATACGTAGATATTTTTTTGAAATGAAGGATTATCGAAAGATGTACTTTAGAAGCTCTTTCCAAAAAAAAAGGAACAATTTATTTTTTACTAATATTTATGTCAGAATGGCTCACAAATTATTAATAAAATATTAATTCAATATATAAAAAACGGATATTTAGTATTAAAACATCTTTTTGCCTATTACTCAGAGAAATATCAAATTCCACTAAACAGAAAACCCTTTCGATACTTACATTCATCTACCTCACACACAAATTCATCATTCCTTCAATGCATTTTCTTAAAATATACCATTGAATAAGATAAGAAAATGATTTACGCGCTCGCGAAAGAACAGTAAATATAAATATAATATATCACGTTTTCAAGTTTTTATCTCAAAATATTATATCATATTTTAAATGTTATATATGTTGGGAAAACAACAACAGCTGATATTTCTTCAGAAACAGAGAATAGAGGCTTTTATGATTCTCAGATATATCAAAGTATTCGAAAACAATGGATCGTATTTCCCGAGAATAGCGTTACGGTGTTTTATCCCCATGTCGTTATATTTTTACCCTTTAAGTGATTTACGTTGAATCAAAGTTTCAGAAAAATAAGCCTAAAATTTTCAGCTTGCAGATAGGCATAAATTAGAACGCAAGAAAATATACCGTAGTTTTAAAAAAGTAATATGAATGCAAAATATATGTAACAGAATTCTTACACACGGTACTCAAACAATACAGAGTACAACGAGATAGAAACTATGGTAATATGACACTGTTTAAAGGAGAGAGCGAAAGTTCTGAATGTATTCATATCTATTGCTTCAGTTCATAAGAATATGGAAATATGCGCTTTGTTTATGGATCAACGAAATCTTAAATACCAACACTCAGTGTCCAGACATTTGCCATTTTAAAATAGCCATATTCCGGCAGTTTTTCCTTTAATGCTTCGCTCATATTCATCAATCGTAGTCGGTAGTGATTCGACCCCCCCCCCCGATGGCTTTATTCGGTTTTAGCAACTTATAATATGCCACGCCCAGCTGATCCCCCTAAGTACAGAGTATGAGCTTTGATCTGTGGATATTTTAGATACGCCTTTGATGCTAATACATGGTAGAGTTCGATAATACAAGCGATTTCCTACGCGTAGAACTATTGCAACGAATTTGCTCTTCAGCACTATGCCTTTTTGCGTTCCACAGATGCAACATCGGCTTCTTTTTTGGGGATAGCATAATACCGTTCCTATGCACACATGCATCCCTAAATATTGCGAGATCCTTTCATCTGACACCACGCAGAAACCGATGACCATGAGAAACCCAACAACTGACACATGTACAAGCCGGAACTCCAGTGTAATTCGAGGTGTCAGAAACGATCGTCCCACCCCGTAGTGGAGAAGGGAGTCCATTGGAAACACAATGAGAACGGTTGTTTTACCTCCTCTGTCACAAATAACAGTAATTAATAGCTGTGAAGCAAATAATCCTATTATTCAATTTCTTAACCCTCATGTGCTAACATTACCTTTCTCAAACGTCACAGCAACAATTACAAACGTCTTTAATTTTTTTCTTCTGTTAGCAAGTGAAAAATCTCATTTCCACGTCTTTTGGCTGTAATTCGCATGGCACACGTTTTCGGGGCTCTTGGACTGTTCGCATGGCACCCGTTTTCTGGGCTCTTGGACTGTTCGCATGACTCTGAAGCGTGATGAAAATCTTGTTGAGTAATTCTTAAATATTCATCAGATTCTTCTGGCGTTTCTTCAAGAACACTTGCAAATCTGTATCTCTAAGCGTTTTTGGTCTTCTTTCATAATCTCTACCCTCCGGGTCAAAGTCACCACTTTGGACAGTACTCACAAGTTCATATTGATGGAACGTGTTCTCGATAAGCCTCACACAGCAATCTGCGACTTTCAGATGTTTTTTTTTTTCACTCTTGATTGAAAAATAAAGTTTAATGCAAATTGTGCTTCGTTGGCACTAAAGTCGACAAGCTACTAGAATCTAAATGTTCTCGGAATGTCCCCTGCATTCACGCAGGTGTTCGTAGGAGGAGAAATATCTGCTTAGGGGTTGGAATCACTAATAATGTAAACACACAGCTATCTGAAATTCATTTCCTGTATTATTGGCGTCTGCTGTAGATCATTTCTGACAAAGCGTACTTTTCATTCATAGAATTTGGCAAGGTCGTCTTTGGAGAAGAGTGCAAACATCAAATTTTGTGTCTTGATCAAGAAATAACCTTCAGACGCTTGAGATATGAAGTAAGCATACGGAAACTATTCCAGCACCAGAGGAATTTTACCCGTTTGCTTGGCTGAAAATGGACGTCATTTTGTGGATTCAGATGAGGTGCTCCAAATTGCGACGAAGCAACTGAAATACCTCTCGAAAAATCGATTCCAGAAGTATTTTGAACAGTTGTACGAAAGCTGGAACAGGTGTGTAGATGCAGAAGGCAGTAGTTTGAAGGTCAATAAGATTAAATTATTGTTATATTATGAAATAATTTGTAATTGACGAATTCCGGGAACTTTCCGACCCTACTATGTATGCAAAAAATGTATTGTTTACTAGTCAAACAAATAAAAAGCTAAAGCATAATGATGATGCTTTAACATAAAAGAGGTTAAGTTATGGACTGATGCAATTTAATACTACAAATTACCTTGCCGTGGCACCTTCTTCTGTAAGCCACAAACAACAAAGGACCGGAATAAAAGCCCTTAAAGGATGCCAGAATAGGGATTACTTTCGTCTCAATCGAAATCCATAGACCAATAGGTCTATGGATCAAATAAACGCCATCTGCATAGGTCAACAGCTTGTCACCGAAATGGTGACCCAGGAATTGAACACTAGATAGCAGAACAGCATAACGATACTGTTTGATTATGCATTCATTCCATAGAGAGTCTAACTAAGCCATTCTCAATAAATTACGACTAGTAATTCAAAAACGCAACGGCACACGCGTGAACTAGATTCGCCATCTCAACAAGAGATTGCCCGAAACGTCAACGGATAAACATTCCAATGACACTCAACCTACTGCAGATGTATAGCAATAGCAGTAATTGGCTGAAAAAACAACCTTCTCTCATTATCGTTCAGAAAATCAAACAGGAAAAAAAAGCTTTCTTCTCTAGAAAGGGGTACGCACCGACGCCTCCTCCTGCAAGTCGTAAACAACAAAGATCAGCAACAAAACCCCTTAACGACTGGCCCGGATAGGGATTCCTTTCGTCTCAGTCGTCTAAGACATGCATGGCATAGCTTTGGATCCGAAGGTAGACAGTTCAAATAACACTGACCCAAGCATTCACGGTCACCGTGGGTATTCATCACCAACAGCTTGTCTCTGAAGATTTTTTGTAAATTTTTTAATAACACTTGCTTATTTATCCAATATTTTCTACTTATTTTATTTGCTAAACAACGCTTTTTTGCATTATACTAAAATTTAAATGTTTAGGTAAATTTATATCTTTATATCTAACTACGCTAAAATTGTGAATTTTGCCAAAATTGAAAAAATTTTATGATTTTATTTTATAAACCATCTTATTAGCTTTATAAAAATACAAAGTTTATTATTTTCGTTTTCTAGAACAAAAACTACAAGTGTCATAGTAAAAGCAGATGCCATTACTTTAAGCAAGATGTCATACTTTAAAACGCGTTTTACTCGAAATGTGTTTTTTTAAAATGCTCAAACGGGGACAGCGATTGCTCAAAAAGCTTTGAAAAAAAATTGCGTATGTTCTACATAATAGTAGAAGTGTTTTAATCTTCCGATTTATCAATCACTGTTTTATTACAAAATTCCCAGTCTCTTATATGAATATAACCACTGTTTTTTTAAGCAATTTCATATTATAACAATGATAAAGTGCTCTGGCTTTTGTAAAAATTTAAATATCTCTTATCCTGAAGGTCATTTCAAAAATGAATAACATATTAACTCATCAGAATTGAAAAATTGGAAATTTGTTTATAAACTTTTAGTACAGAATGGGACGCGTTTATGTTATTTTTTTCTAAATTTTTACCCATTTTTCCGCATTTGAATAATAATATTTTTCCTCTCTTCTTTGTTTTAACATATTTTTCTTGACATATTTTACTAAACTAACATAAAAACCAAAGAAAAAAAATCCCTTATCTCTATTTTTTTTAAAATGTTTTCTGAAGTAGTCGGATACCTTAAGTATCTTCCAAAATAAAAAGATTCTAAACTAATGTAACGATTCAAAATGATTTAGATGTGTAAAATAGCTTAAGAAATGGGATGAAAATCTTTATAAAATAAAATCACATGAAAAATATAGAAAACTTAATATTGTACCAGAAAATAGAGCTATTTTGCCCACGCTAAAGATTTTTTGATTATGGTACCTGTAAAGATGGCAAACTAATAATTAAATTTATTTAGATTTCAGAAATTTTCAGGTTTTTTGCTGGTTTATCTGATTAATATTAAAGTACCTGCTTATCAGAAGAGGTAAGTATATTTTCAACTATTTCTATATATATTTTTGTCATCCGGATAGGATATGTTTCCAATCAAAAAGATGACTTATCTGCTTGCACAAATACCTTTATCTCCCCCTTCCCCCCATGGTATGTTAAAATCGAAAAAGTAGATTGATATTTTCACATGCAAATAACGCATTCAAATCAGAGATTTACTTATGGATAAGGCCTTGTGATTATATTTCGAATGGTAGGTCTGATTTCATTTCCGTTGGTTTTGTTTTGTTTTGATTCTTTTTCCACTTACGGATTTTAAATTCTAATTTAGCTATTTCTCGGAGATTGTAAATATCTTATTTATGTTATTTTTAATCTTTAGTGAACAAATGCAGAAGATTTCTGAAGCTTGTTTCCAACTTCATTCTGGACTTACACCACTTTGCTAAGACATTTCTAGAAAATAATTTTTTTTAAATATGTATATCGAATTGCATTTGAAAACAGATTGCTGACCTTTTTTTGAATTCCAAAGCTTATGAATTCTCTTTCATCCGATGTTTGTTTGAATAAATTGATTTAGAATTTCGAATTTATCTCGTATTATTTACTATAAACCATGTTGCTCATCCACATGCACTACCAATAATAAATAAATAAAACTTATTTCACTTGCTTAAGTTTTATGAACAGCAATACAATGCGCCACAAGTCAATAAACTATAATTCCTAAGCAAGCAAACTGAGAAATATAGCTGAAAAAATGATAGATTTAAAAAAATAGTTTAGTTTATGATTCATAGAAAAAAAACTGGAATGTATTCATTACATAAGGCATAATTATATAATAAATATATTCTAACTGAGAGATTGTGATAGATGGTCTACCCCATCCATCAGTTTACGAAAGTTAGAGGGAAGATTAGCCATAGTAAGAAAAAAACACAATTTATTTGCAAGTCTCAACAACCTAACAAACCTGAACAACCCAAGATTAGGAAATGCTCCTTAAACTAGTTATGGGAACAAAAGCGAGGAAGACGATATAAGTAATATTTAACTATAAATTAATCACTTACTTTAGGAAAAACTTAGTTATGGCACATTCCAGATAATCTAAGATACGTCTAAGTTTATCTACCAAGCCGACGCTAATCCAATTTAAATAACTAATTGACCAATAGCCAAACTTAAATATTAAGCAAATCATCTACAGAACACTCTCGCCTAGCTTTCTATTACTTTACGTTTTTTTATGTCGATAGCTCTAACACTTAAGTGGACTCAAGAGTCTCTTACACATATTGTTCATGACACAATCACGACACAGTTTTCTTGTAGACTAGCGTTTATTAATTACTCATAACTTCTGTACATTTACATTGAAGTTGCAGGGCATGCGCAGTTCAGGCAGCGCAATTGGGATTGCGCAGACACAGTTTATACATACATTACTACAGACACAACAACACACTCTACTCTTTTAATTACACAGATAGGCGCTTCGTATGCCGTGAACTGAAAACGTTAATCACTCACTGCTATTATGTAGCTTCTAACTTCTCTTTCTCCTTTTCTCTCTCTCGAACCTGAAAGTTAATGCTTAAATATAAGCCTTGATTTGCATACGTCACGTCTTTACATCTTCTTCGGGAGAAAGTTTTCAATAGAATAATATTAAGGAAAGTTATTCCCCAAGATTATAAGTAGGAGGTACGCGAATAGACTCGTTATAAGATGAACATGAAAACAGATGCTGAGTGACACATATTCAAGACATTAGAGAAACTTTGATATGTTTCATTGAATACACTGCGTAACAATGAGAATATAGCACCAAAAAAATGTGACCAGAAAATATGCAAATTGTAGGGTAATAACATGTCACCGATTTATATGTAAATGATCTGAAGAGTGGTTAATAGGAATAAGAAAACAACCAGAACAGGAATTCTGCAATAGCCCCATGACACTTTTATAATGAAGGAAACCAGTACGTGTAGCAGTTTATCGTCGCAGAGGAGATGTGTTGCAGCAGAGGTACTTCAGAACTTCGTCCATGATCCATCCATGAACTTCGTCATCAGATTCGTCCATCAGAACTTCGTCCATCAGAACTTCGTCCATGATCGATGATCATGGACGAAGTTCCAGCAAACAAACAAATTTTCAAGTCGTTGTGTGATAGTTCTCGAAAGGGAATGTTCATACTAATGCAACGGGCATGCACCTACATTTCACTCTTTGTGACAAAGATGATTGGTGTAAGATAATGAGAAGTTTTGAGGAGTGGCCAATGCGATCAGAGGGACGTAAGTACACTTGGATAGACGCGCATCTGCATTGGAAATTCTTCCTCCGTAGTACACTTCTGTCGAATAATTGTAGCATATATAGAAAATTTTGAATACGTTATCTATAATGACCAGAAGATCGAGAGTGTAAGAAGGTTCGGGGAAGAAGCAGATATGACCTTAAAAATAGATACTTTTATTGATATCTAAGTCAGCCACCCATCCGGTATAGTGGTTAGTGACGCTGACTGCTGTGTAGTGGGATCTGGTTTCGAATCCCGGAGAAGGCATGGATGTTTATAAATGTATAGTGCTTTTGCGGCATTGGGGTACACACCTGTCTTGAGGTTGGTGGAAATGGAAGAGAGGTGGAAGGCCCCTCACCTCCCCAGGGTGTTTTCCCTCATAATTGAGGTGGAACAGAACAAAGTCGTACTGCCACCTGTATGGGCTCAAGGCACGGTTAACGACAGGCATAAAAATCCAGCCTCTTGGCGCGAGGAGTTTCGTGAGCCTAGATCTGATGTTACTGTCGATCAGGTAGCATAAGTTACATTAACATATTTTAACTCTTTATGAACGATATACAACCTTATTGGCTAACCTTGATCTTAAATCCTAATACCTTTTTTATCTAACATAAGACTGTTTAAAATAACTTAACTTAAATAGGAGCTCCTTATGACATTCCTTTTCGAACCCAGCTCGGTCAGCTCCAATGCTATTTATTTCCTTCCATAACTCCCGGTGGTGCTTAGATGAATATTAATTTCAAGCTTCGCGACTTCCTAGTCGCAATTCACCTTCTATTATTCCTAGATTTCACGATTACCTCACACACCCAAACGTCAGGGTTTAAATAGTATTTACATTGCATAAATCGTTTCATTGAAAAGCGGTTCTTAAACTAAGACACAGTTAAAGAACAGTTTCCCCAAGAGGATTAGTAAAAGAGCCATGAATAAAACCTGCAACATATGGACTGGATCGTTTTCAGCCACTTGGTCAAAAGTAGCAGGAGCTCAAGGCAGCCGCGTTATAATGACCACCATATATCCAACAGTAGTGCACTTCCGTTTGAAACAGTATGTTCTTTTTGGAACTCTGTGTGCACACAGAGTTGTGCTATCTGAATAGTCAATCATCATTACAACAATGACAATAACCATGGACGAGGTAGAAGTCGACGTGATAATAGGTCGAGCAACCGCAACTGTAGAATGCCTGCGAGCACGACAGAGTAGCATCATGCTTCGAAACAACTACGCATACTTTTCATGATGTTCACGTTTCGGATGACGTGGTAGCAGAAGTTTCATTATTCATTTCATTTTCTTCATCGGAATCTGCATTAATGATATATTTTAACTTAATAAAACTTCAAAATGTCTTGTCTGACATAATTAGGGTTGTTCACGTTGCTGCAACCAATTCTTCCGATGATACAGTAGGGCAGTCAATAATACAGAAGTTCTCTTAAACTTCTGGTGTTTTCCATGTTTTGTTTCATTCCCAAAAGAATATGTCTCGTGTTAAGCATTTTTGTTTCGTGTTAAGAGAAAAATGCATTGAAATACATTGTAGTTTGACTGGACCGTTGTATTATTTCGTATTAACCAATATTTCACTCAGCTTTTTCACGCAAGCGTATTTCATTGTATTTCACTGCAGAACATTTTATCAAATATCCGCAAGTTTCATGAACAATGCAGCAGAAAATGCAGCGTTTGGCGGGTGTTGTTTGAGGCAAAAGTAAAATAGCTGAGTCGGTTCATATTCGGAGGATTGTCGTGAATTGAAGTTCAACAAGTTGGTCCTGAAATTCGGTTGATAAGAGGGAGATGAAAGTCTTACACATTGTGAGACTCACATTCACAGAAATTTCATGGCATTCACTCGATGTATGGCAATTTTAATAAATCGTAATCGTACAGTGATGTCATTTCTTTGTTAAAACATCAGTGATTTCTTAAAGCAAGTATTCTTTAATGTTATTCGTATTATGGTATTTTATCTAATACGTTTAGATAAATGTCTTAATTTTATCTAAATGTTGATATGAATGACGGGATATTTATAAATACATGTGGAAATGATATATTTCCTTTTATTTAAAAAAATATTTAATTTCTATTTGTTATTTAATATTGGTAGGTTTATAGAAGGGTTATTTAAATTTTACTGACATATTCAAAATAAAATAAGATGTATAATTCGAGTAAATAAGAGAAAAAACTATTTCTATTTTTTTAAAAGAAAAAAAAAGCGTTTAAAGAAGAAATTAATTGTAAGGAATGACAAACAGAAAGTAAACTTAAAGACATTAACCAATTGTTATTGTTAATCTACCTATTGTAATACTTTTATCATTGTTTCATTGAGGTACCCGAACACGTTAAAATGACCAAATTTCGTCAAAACATATTTTCTGTATTTTTTTTTTGATAGAGTTGTTATCTTTTGGTTTTACAAAACAACTTCGTTTTGTTTTTCTATGTTACCTAGAGGCCAAGTTATAATTCATTTTATAAACTAGAAAAACCGGAAGTGGGTCTTCAGTCTACCGGAAGTGAGCATTTAAAATGTTCGAAATCTATCATGGTGAGTCTGATAACTTAAAATATTATAAATATTTTTCTGTGAAACTCTAATAACTTTTTTTCGAGAATTTACAAAAATATTTCTCATTGTATGAATATTTCTTGAGTTATGGCTTGTCATTTAAATAATGGTCTCAAAGAATATCATATTTTTTTATTTACTCGATTAGCTCTAAAATTTCTAAAGTTGAATAAAACATTAAAATTTTAGTACATTTTTAGATAAATATATCTAATTTGTTTTAGTAATACTTTTACTGACGTAAGTTTATTACTTACTAATTGTTTTAAAGTTTTTCAAAAATATTAATGCAATTTCACTTGTAATTGAGTTTTGTAGAATTTAGATATTTTTTAAAATATTGTAAGTTGCAAATTAGTATTTATTGTATTGATTGCTAAAAAAGCATTTATAATGTTTTAGTATGCTATTTTTTTAAAAAAGTACTCCGAACGTGTGTTCGGATGCCTTAAGAGGCTCTTTTAAATCATTTTTAAACTAATACTATTAACATTCTTTTTTTTCGCGGGGGCTACAGTCCAGTATGCTCTCAACCCTCACCCGGCTTGTCCAGACTCCTTCTGGCTTGTGAGGCCGAGTGCGCCTGATTGTATTATAACTTTGAAGGTGAGTTATTAAAAGATATTTTTATTGCAATCAACATTCATTTTACTCAAATAAATTATTCTGTCATACATTACAATACATTTCAATGATGGAAGCACGCCTGAAAAGACTTTATACTCCTTGTGTTTCTAATTTTTTTCTTTTATGAAATTCTCTAGTCAAATTTCCTTTTTTTATTTGTACCAGATTAGCAATTTTGGTTGTTTTGGTTTAAGTATCTGGTTGGTTGTTTTAAGTATATCAGTTTGGTTGTTTTGGTTAAGTATCATGTTCATTAAACTGGTTCTTTTTCGTACAATTTGTGTAGTTGCTTTCCTAAGACCTTAACCAAGACATTTCTTCCGATGTTTTAAATTAAAATTGATTAGGGAGGGGAGATAAAATATGCTGATGGCCTCTCAGCCCGCGGGTGTCTGATTTTGTTCCGTTTAGAGGGTACACCAAAGAAGGGTAAATCATGCTTGTCTACAGTGTGGCCCACGAGCAGCGTGTGGCCCAAAAGCTCGTAAAATGCGGCCCAAATACAAATTATGCCGGCCATCCGGTATAGTGGTCAGTGAAGCTGACTGCGGTGCCGTAGGGACTGGGTTCGAATCCCGGAGAAGGCATGAATGTTTGTGTTGTCTTCCTTTCTTCTGTCCCCTGTGTTATACATTGTGTGGTGCACGGGTTTATAAATGTTAAAAAAAACACACAAATTATGAAAATATTTCAATTTACACAATTTTGTTTAAAAATAAATGTGTGCCTAAAATATGCTGCATTAATTTTCAATATAACTTATGAATTTGAAAGATGAGTTAGATGAGAAAAAACTCAAGATTTCGAAAAAACGAAGAGTATTTCAATATATTTTCTACCCCGTTTTCTCTAGAAAAAAAATTACCTTCAAATCTTTAAATGGAATGCATTGAACTGCAAAGTGACATTCAATTGAAAGAAAATTTGTGAATGTTTCTATACTATTTTATTAAGATTACTACACCGCTCGATAAATATACTCATTTTCACACTCATGCTTTATTAATGTCTTCAGCTTTTGACAGTACTTATATTTGTAAACAGTTCTTTTCCAATAATGAAGCCCATAAAAAACAAAAATAGGACAAGATCACTGACAAACTCTTGAAAATGCATTGAGAATTGCAACTTCGTCTATTGAACCTGATATCGATTTGCTTGTTCAACACAAACGCAAATTCATTCATCTCATTAACGTGATTATTTTCCATCTTTATGACATCCAAACTAACTGAAAAAACTTTTACAAATTTAAAATAAATGTGTACCTGATCATGTCTTATTCAATTTTAAAAAATTATAATAAAAATAAGTTAATTTATTTTAATAAAACTACATAGAGCTAAAATTTTTATTTCAATTTGCTAAAAAAAGATATTGTATGTGCGGCCCAGAAATAAAAATTATTTTTGAAATGTGGCCCACAAGCAGTCATAGTTTCGACACCCATGGGTTAAATATAAATAGAAAATTTTATGCTAACATTTTTTAATCTAAACGTTCCTTTCCAATCTTTTCCGTTTGGAAATTTTGTATTGTATCAGATTTTATTATTAGTTAACATTAAAGCACTAAATTATCAGAAGAAATGACACTTAATTATTTTCATACTTTCTGTGGGGTGTGGCAAGGATTTCGACTTTGACAATTTAACGTACCCATACATTCATTTCCTCTAAACTGCTGAAATTGAGAAATCAAACTGATGTTTTCGCAAGTAAATAACACCACCAATATCAGAGCAATACAGAGAGATAAGATTCAGAAACTTTGTGTACATTCAAACGACAGCCTGATTTCAATTTGTTTTATTTGTTTACGTCTTCCTTCTTATCCGGATTTCGTTTCGAAATTCAAGCTCTTTCTCGGAGATTGTGGAAGTTTTAATCTGTATTTTCCTGTTTTGACGAATAAGTATGAGTGAAATATTTCTATTCTATTTACATTCTCTTCCATTTTGCGTTTATCACTTTTCTATTAAATTTAAAGTATTTCTTTCCATATATGTTGTTTTGCTCTTTCTCGGTAACATATTCTTAACTTTGTTGCTTTTGATCCTGGTTAAAATTATCTTTAAGTCATTTACATATATTTAAAAAATTCTAATCAAAACATATGATCATTTTCTACGTTTCACCAAAACCGTATGCTATTTCAGATATGTTTAAACTATGTTGCTATTTCAGATATGTTTTGTTTATAAAATTATATCAAAAACATATGATCATTATTACTACGTTTCACCAAAACTGCATTGCTATTTCAGATATGTTTTAAACTATGTTGCTATTTCAGATATGTTTATGTTTATAAAAATTATAATCAAAACATATGATCATTATTACTACGTTTCACCAAACCGCATTGCTATTTCAGATATGTTTATGTTTATAAAAATTATAATCAAAACATATGATCATTATTACTACGTTTCACCAAAACTGCATAGCTATTTCAGACATGTTTTAAACGAGCACCAGTTAACT
This sequence comes from Trichonephila clavata, assembly GCA_019973975.1. Taxonomy (NCBI): domain Eukaryota; kingdom Metazoa; phylum Arthropoda; class Arachnida; order Araneae; family Nephilidae; genus Trichonephila; species Trichonephila clavata. The sequence continues at coordinate 16,239 of BMAO01021728.1, forward strand.
CCACTAGATGTGGCTTTTGTCACTTTATTCCCCGAAGGTATATGTAGAAAAGGATAGTAGAAAAAAACGCTTGTGACGGGTTCTCAATTCGTGCCCGTCTACTAATCTTCTTTGGGAAAATAGTTCCTTAACTGTTATTTGAGTTTAAAACCTTCTTTTAAACTCAAATAAATTTCTTTATAAACTCAATTTCTTTTAAATCAAGTTCTTCTAGAGAAACTTGATTTTATGCTAATTTGAGTACTATTTAAACCCTAAAAAAGTGACTGTTAGAGTTAGTCGTTAGGCTGCTATTTCGTGAATTTGCGAAGTGACTTTCGGAAGCCTTGGTGAACTTGATAAGCAGCTTTAGTCTAGAATACCCAGTTGACCCGGGCAAAACTTGGTGATTGTTGTTTATCGGACCACACTCAGTTAAGTGCTTGGTTATTTGTCTTAAAATTAAAGGAAATCATTTGATTTGACTGCTCTCTCGGTTTATAATCTTGATTGATAGTAAATTCTTAAACAATAAACATAATTATTTTTATTGCAATGTATGCTCATTCGGTGCCCAAACTGCACTCTATGACCTTAAAGTCAAGGCACGCTTCATTCGTAAGGAGAACAGTGCAGATTTTGTAGCTCATGAATGTGGAAATTTGTTAAAATTATACGTTTCTTAATTGTATAAGGCCAGTATATAATTTACCAAAGTTTTAAACTAATGCACTATTTGGATTCTAAAAAAATTCGTTTCTTTTATACGCACAATAAATCCCCTCCATTAGTTTCTATCCGATTCATGTACAGTATTTTAAAACATTTATTCTCCTAATTGACTACTAATTAAAAGTCCAAATTCTCAGTAGATTTTTCTGTATTTTCTTCTGTAGCAAAAAGTAGTTCTATGATCATTCCTTGAAAAGTTATGCATTGAGGTATCCAATTACTTGCGATAACTTAAAAAAAAAAGAAATAGAGATATGGGATTTTGTGATCTTTAGATTTGTTTAGTATATTTTATGAAAAAATATGCTAAAATTAAGAAGATAAAAAGAAAATTTTATTCACTAAAATGGGGGAAAAAATCGGTAAATTTAAACGAAAATAACATAATTGGGCCATTTTGTTCTAAAAGTTTATGAACAAATTTCAATTTTTTAAAATCTGATATTGGTTGCTATGTTTTTTATTTCTTAAATGACCTTCAGGATAAGAGATATTTTAATTTTTACAAAAACTATAAGCACTTTATCTTAGTTATTATATGAAATTGTTTTTTGAAAAAAGGGATTATATTAACATAAGAGACTGTCAACTTTGTAATAAAACAGTGAGTGATAAATCTGAAGTTTAGACCACTTCTAATACAGAACATACACAAAAAATTTCAGTTAATTATAATCAAATCTTTTGAGCAATTGCTGTTCCCGTTTGAGAATTAAAAAACACACACATTTCGAGTAAAACACGTTTTAAAGTATGACATATCTTGCTTAAAGTAATGGCATCTGCTTTTACTAAAACTCGTAGTTTTTGTTCTAGTGAACAGAAAATAATAAACTTTGTATTTCTGTAAAGCTAATGAGATGGCCTGTAAAATAATTTTAATCATAAAACTTTTTTTCAATTGTCGGCAAAGTTCACAATTTTAAGGTAATTGGATACCTTAACAAGCATAATCAGTGCATGCACAGACAAACAGCCTTGTCTTGTAAATGGTTTACAATATTCTTAACAACTTTTGCTTTTTTTTATCGTGTGTTGGTGTGGGGGGGGGTAAATCAGAAGATAAATTAGTCAAATACTGCTACTGTTTACGTGAAAGATTATGAGATTTATGAGAAATTGAAACAGATACACAGTTCGCTATCTGTGAGAGGATTTCTGGTATAGATTTCTTGATAGAACAATACTAGTTCCGCATTTGTGGTCTAGATGCATGTATCTGCTGCATCTCATGCGTAGGTCTATCTATAAAAGATTTATAGACGTGGTAACGTTTACTAGTGCATTAAATTTTAATTTATTTATTTATCATGCACCGGTTTTTTTTTAAAATTTACTATGCTTTTAAAGAGAAATACAAAAGTTAAAGCCATTATTTATATTTATGGAACACTAAATCAAGAAATGATTAAAGCGCTTAAATGTAATCCTAAACCTGCTACTGTTTATATTAATGTAGAGCATCCGTATTGATTTTTTTTCTGAATCATGAGGAATTTCTATTTTTAATAGATAAATTTTCATGTTTCTTTGTTAATATTTATATATATATATATATATATATAATCAGTAAATTTTCCTTCAATTTGTAATGAAATCACATTTTTTTTTTAAAAAAAAGAATACTATATTGTTTTGTTTAATAACTAGCATAATATCTTACCTATGCTAAAAGACCCTTTGTTAATGTAAATAAAACTATTATTGAAGGTTGAGTTATAAAAGCGATACAGAACATGATTTTGGAAAACATGATGCAAAATGGAAGCATTGAGTGTATAAAAAATCTGACATTTGTAAGGAAATGAAGACTGAAATTTTATTTTAACTCGTAATATTTCTATTAATGTACTTAAAAAGATTGCATTTTTTTTTCTTTTAAATAGTTGTTCTATTAAGTATCAGAATCCTCTTGAACTATTACCTAAAAGTTCCTAAGAATAAAACGTGTGAATTTCACTTTTCTAAAATTAAATCACAACAAAAACTATTGTGAAATTAAAACTCATTAAAGTACATGATGGGAAATCAGTTCTTTTCTTGCGTTTTTTTTGTTAAAAACAATATTACTTTCTTTTATAACTATAAAGAATGATTTGAAATAAGGGTTATTTTTTTTTTTTTTTGTAACTGAATAAATATACTCGATATTTGTATTTAACGCTCAACTCTTAGTAAAAACGAGCAAAGCTTATTCTATTTAAGTGGAATTTTACTACTAAATAATAAATCCAAAATCATGTGTATTTAAAATAAAAAACCCTAAATAAACTAAATCTGATCTATCGTCTATATCAAGAGCTTTATCCCATCCCCCCCCTCTCCTTAGTTATATAATTTTCTCATTACATCATATAAACGTTGTTTACATGGAATATCA
>BMAO01021729.1:0-32652 GCA_019973975.1 Trichonephila clavata
CCCCCCCCCCATATTTTGTACATAAAATATTGGAGTTGATATGGTATTCATCCTGCGATGAAAATGAATTTTTTAACACTTTTTTTCAATACCTACCTACACTTAAAATTAGAATGAATATTTTATTTTACTGTGACATACTAGATGTAAACGAATTTTATTTTTACAACGTATTGCATATAAATACATTATATACAGGGTGTCCAGCCTTAATGTGTTCCAATAGCTAATTCCCGAACCGTTCGGTTTAGATATACACTTCCAATTTGAAAAATATTTTAAAACAGATAAAGAATGTTTTTACGTGATTTTCGAACCAAAAACCCCATTTAGAAAAAAATTACAAAAATTAATTTACTATACGGTCCCCAGGTCCTATCACTTATATTTAGGAAAAGATGCAGTGCACAAAAACAGAGTATCTAATATAATTTCTATCCTATGTACCATAGAATTGGATAAGGACGCTATATATATATATATAGTATAGTACAGTCAGACCTCTATTTTTTTAAGGAAGTCTGGCTAAATCCTGAGTTCCTGATGTAAAAAATTCTTTAAATAGAGATTCGTTTTCAACATACTTAAAATTCTTGGTACACGGTACAAGTTCGTAAAATTCTGTCCGTTAGTACACTCAGTCAAAACATTATTCTAGAAGTTAGCAAACGCTAACGGCATATAACATACGAAAATCACCATATGGCGCTAGTGTGGTAAACTATATTGATTAGTTTTTATAGAAAAAAACGGAAATAGAGAATATACAGTTTTTAAGTAACTGATTACGCTCTCTCTTTTCTCTTTGGTACTTGAATAATCATTCTTTTGAAAGCAAAAATGAGGAATTTTTATCAATAGAAACGATTCTATAATTTCTTCCAAATTGACTACAGACCTACATTGGCGATTGTGAAACTCATGGACTAGAATTTACTTTAAAATAATCCCTAGATGACGCTAGTGCTGTCAATTGTAGGAATCTTATTAGAAAATATAGGTTTTAATATCCTATTTTCTGTTTTGAAATTCAAATAATGAAGATCTAATCTTTTAAATGCAAATGACAAATTTCGATAAAGTATTCGTGTAAGAATAAATGTAAAAAGTAAGCATTTCGAACATAATTTTTTTTTTTTCATTCTTGTATACAAAATTTAATGTCAGTTTTTCTTTGTTTAACTTTAACATTATTTAGTTGTTTTTAATGAATTTGTATTCATAAATTAATTGGATTAATACTTTTGATAGTTCGAATTTTTTCCTTCAGTTTTTCGTAACAATTGAACCAGTTTGCATCGTAAATATTGAATGAAAAAATCTTTCTATTTTTTATGGTATTGCGATATTTTAAAATCATTATAAATTATTATAGTGTTAGAATTAAAAGTAAATTTTAGTAAAAGTATGTTTTTGTACTTTGGTATTTTCTGTAAGTACTAGATGGAGTGAGTGAGAGAATATTAACGTCGCACTGATTAGCAACACGAGGGCTTTTGGAGACGGTCCGCGTAATTGTGAACCATGGTCAAGTGACGCGGACGACACGTGAGCTGGCACCCCCTCTCCTAACTACCACACCACACCAACGGGAGGACGTTTGAGCTCTCGACAGATTTAACGTGCATCTCTCCCCTACACGGCGGGTCTTTAGTGGTACTAGGATCGAACTCATGACACGCTAGCCATGATCGATGCCTAGACCACTAAGCCACCGCGGCCTCAGTACTAGATGGAAGATACCTGCTTGTGTTAAAAAGCGAAATTTGAATATCAAAATCACCAGGTGTCGCTGGTGGTGTGATGTTCTATGAGCCATTCACAATCCCTCCCACCTTAAAAAAGATAATAATTAGAATATTGTTTTTATGTAACTAATTAGGCTTGCTTTCCATTGCAATAGAATTCATTCTCTCGTCTTTTGATTTAAAAAGACTGGACTTTAATTTTTAAAACGGAAGGATATTGTTACGTAGATCGGGGTTCGAGGATTTTATGCTGTCTCAAAAAGGAAGACAGTTCTTCAGGAGCGATGGACATTTTATCGTCGAAAAACAATCCTTGAAATATAGGATACAGCAGCACAATTCGCAGAATAAATCTAAGAAGGCCTTCACAGACATTCTAAAGCACACAGACACAACTATCAGTACTTAAAATACAAGTACGTTAATGTATGTGCCAGCACCGCTCGTCCTACTGAACAGCCGAAGTGATCATTAATAGCTGGTTGGCTCTTCACGGACAAGAAAATACTTCCTCAGTTTCGGTGAGCGACTCCCTACATATAGTCTGCAAAGATTTTTTTTCAAAAAATCCGCTTATACGTTATGTATTGTGATATTAGTAGATTTTTCCAGTAATATCCAGAAGAATCCATATGGTCGCCAACATGGTTGCCAAAAATAATCCTAACATGGCTCTATAGTCAAGATTTCGCTAAGTTTGAATTGAATCTACATTATAATGTAAGGACCTTCGTTGCTTGCGAATATTACAATTTTAGTACAAAATAAATTCAACCAAGATTAATATTAATGTATTATACATCCAGATATAAATTATTTGCCCTATTTTAAGCACCCCTCCCCAACTCTTGATTGAAATACTTGTTCTAGTAGATTTTTTTTCTATCGGGACAATTTTGTGATTTAGTCTCGTATGGCAAATATTTAAATTTTTCAAAGAGGCCTTCCAGAAGTTGTAAAAGAAAATAATCTAATTGTTACATGTGAGAATTCGCGGAACCCCTAGAAAAACACTGCAGGACGCCCAGGGTTCCTCGGACTACAGGTTAAGAATAGTTGTCTTACGTGATCCTTTATTCACTGAAATTTGTTTCGAAATGCTATAAGCACCTCTCTCTTTACGTTAAAAGACAAATTCGATCTTCTCCTAAGACATCCCCCTAATGAGAAGTAGCTGTTTGATTAAGAGAGCACTCTCTCTCTCTCTGTTCGCCTGAGGCACGTAAAATCAGGCCGTTTAGGCAGTCCTTACATAAAAGATTGGGTCAGTCAGTTATTGCTAGACCTCTTCGCAACAGAACACATTTTTAGTGAAGATAGCCTGACTTCGAACTAGTCAGCTCCGATTGAGCGCGCACCGCAGAGAGTTATTTAAACTTTCGTATTGCACTTTTCAGAGCTTTTATAATTACGGAGTTTGCCTCTAATTTTTTCATTTAATATTACTGAAATAGATTCAGAATCATTTATCACCAAAGCCATGATCAAGAAAAAGGAGGAAATGGTAAGTAAGATTAGGATCCCCCCCCCCTGCACTAGAACTGACTGCAATGAATATAAAATCCCCCCTACTGAGAGGTGGAGGAAAGTAAAATTAACGATAATGTCTGTGAAAAGGATAAATTAATTGCAAATGAATCTAAAACGAAAAAGCTAAGCAAAAAGAGTAAAAATAAAAACAAGGAATCCACGGATGAGTTCATCTTTCCCAAATAGACCAGATTTCCGTAGAAACGAGTAGTCATTTCTCGGACATTTCTAGGATGTGGAGCAACCGCTCCTCACTGATAGCCAAGTAACTATTGAGAAAGTCATTCCCCTGCCTAGGCCACCTCCCCCTATTATGCTTAAAATTATACCTAACTTTAGGAGCAAATTAAATTTCTTTACGAAAAATTCTCGAATATTAGAAATAAAAGTTTAGGTGATTTCACATTAAAATTTACACGAACGACAAGAAGAGTATCGAAGTCTTACCTACATTTTGGAGGAGGGTAAAGATTCTGAATAGTACGTAATTAAACCCAAATTAGAAACTCCGATAAAATTTGTAATAAAAGGTCTCCCGATTTTCACTAAAATTGAAGACATTGAAGAAGGATTTTCCACAGAAAGCTGAACTCAGCTTATCTCGAAAAGGACGAACTCCCTCCCTCCCCTTCCCTTTTTCCAAGTAATTCTTTCAAGAATCGATTCTAACAAAGACATTTAACCCATTTAGGTTATTTACAAGTTAAAAAATAGAGGATTACCTCGCTAAAGGAATAACCCAATGCTTTAATCGTAATAGAAGCCCAGTGGCTGAATGGTTAGTGCATCGCGCTTCCACACCACAGGTCCGAGGTTCAAACCCCGGGCTGGGCAAGATTGACTCAGCCTTTCATCCCATCAGTGGGTCGATAAAATGAGAACCAAGCTTACTTGGGGATCAAACACTGGGGGTTTCGCTTCAGGCTGACCACCTGATTGGAACATCTGCTCATGCAGCCCAGCGCCCAATGGTCACGTATACTGAGATGGGCACAGTAGACCTGTGCCTCATGGGCTGTTGCGCCACTGAGTTTTAATTGTAATAACTTTTTTCATACTGCTACCAACTGACACCTTAAGCCACGATGCCCAAAATGCGACAAAGAACACGCTAAGAGAGAATGTGAAATCAAGGTTAGGCAAGAAAACCCTTTTTGTATTAACTGCCAGGACTGCAGTCACTCGACATGTTATACAAAATGTCCAGAATTCCCGAAGCCCAAGAAAGGTACCCAATTACTGACCGCACGATAAAGAAAAATTTCTCCAGTGGCAGTGTTAGAGAGGGATTTTCCTTCACTAATATTGTTAGTGGAGAAACCCCAAATCAAACCTTATTATTAACAAGAAAGAAAAAGATATCCCCGTGATACCTGGAGATACTCGATAGACCTGGTGAATAGAATAATGTCTCTGACTTAGTGCAAGTTTTTGAACTATTCAATATCATTTCTGATCTATTCAAGAGAAACCCCAAACTTCTTGACCTTCTCTCTAAATTTAAAAATGCAAAAAAAAAAAAAAAAAAAATGAAGTCAAATAATGACACAAAAAAATAAGATCGAAATTTACGGGTGAGCGTCAAACACCGGGTATAAAAATGATAGCTTTAAAAATACAGAAAAGATGAGCGTAGAAAAAAAAATTAGACTTCTACATACATGGAAATAATGTTCATTTAAAAGAAATGACATTTCTTATGAACTTACAGGGTTGTAATCCCAGAAGTATACTATATTTTTCTAAAGCTTGGAATCATACCTCGAATATAAACGACTTAAAAACAACAGCATTGCAAACGTACATTTCAGGTTTCTTCTTTAAAAAAAAGGATCGTGTGTTGTACGTCAAATTTTTACCTAAACATTAAAAATTGTAGCTTGAAAGTATAGGTGCTAGTTATACGCCGGGGAGCTTTATACGCCAGATTTTACGGTATTTCTTACTCGGAATTGAAGAGTTGTAACTTCTTACACTTTAGAAGGAAAACACGGCTGATTTAGCGGATTGGTCATATATATTGTGATGCTGTCACAGTGAATAGAACGCACATGCCGAGGGGGACATGTAGAAAGCAGGTAGCTTGCTTGAAGTTTGGAGACAGTGCACATGGCTTGGGCGTCATTGTCCTTTGTTTGACATCTGGACTGTCGACGCCGGTGTGACTAATAACACAATGGACAGGATATATCTATATTGTGCGCTTCCATAGCAAGTACTTGTCTGTTCTAAGGGACTGGTGCCTCGGCGGACGGTGACGGGTCACATCAAAAATAAAAAGGCGGCGAGGTGGTTCGAGAACCAGATGTCGGACAAGCCTTTGTTGCGGGAAACCTTCGAGAGGGACCAGAACCATTGCTCTGTCTTCACCAGTGGTGGGCTAGTGAGACTGAAGTGCAGGGTGCAAAACCTTAGAGCCTGCCAATGGGAGTTGACGAGGGGTGTGTAGTTGACCCACCCTGGAGTTTAAAAGGGTCAACTTGGAAAAGAAAGGATCGACTCTGGAGACTGGATCCTGAGAAAAAGACGGACGTTACCTGATCTAGAGAAAAAGAAAAAATTGTAGGGGAAAGTGCCCTCAGGACGGAAATGATCTCTCTTCATGTGTAAGCCTGGTCGAGAGGGGAGAGGGAAGTACACAGACGGTTCTTGTGCCCGATCTGCTGAGATTGAGAACAATGCGGAGCAAGCGCCCTCCGGACAATTAAAAGAGATTTCGGAGTAATAGAACTAAGGACTGAAAAAGACGTCACAGCCAGCTAGGCAATTCTGCAATTATTTCGACCCTGAACTTTAGTTTTCTTCCCTGCAAAACAAAACGCTAGAGGCATTGCGTTTGATGTATAAATTTAATTCATCTAAAATTTACGTATTATCGAAATAAAAATTATTTTAATGTTTAGCTGTGAGTTGAAATACGCTACCATATCAAAGATGCCACAATATGCAGTCGCGAGCGCTGACTCCATCAAGAGAGTGTTTTTTAAGTCGCTTTCTAAAGAAATACAAGAGCAATTGTTGAAGGACCTCATAATTTTGAATTTTGGCCAGGTGACGAGGGGACAATTGAGTTGGAACTTCCTTTCCAGACATCCGCATCATGCCAACTGGATTACTTTGAGCCACGACCTATTTATGTGCATCATTTAGACGGTGGTTCTTCAGGGGCATCAGATCTCGAAACTGCGATTCCAGAAGGCCAATCACAAGTTCATGTCTATGAACATTGGACTATCGCGGTAACGTTAAATATATCAGATCATCCTACTTGCGTCGTAAGGAAGTTCGGAGACAGTTCAAGTGTCGTGTTTCTCAAAATCCTGATGTTTTTTTTTTTTTTGTATGTATGGTATTATTAAGCAATAAAAAAGGATATAGAATATTCTTTATTAACCATTCATGTTATATTCCAATTAAGATGTAAAGTACAATGAAAAACATTCACAAAGGAAAATTAGCCAAGCTTTCAAACATAAAAGTTCTTTACTCTCCCTCTAAATATCTATTTCTATACTTGGTTCTCTCTGTACTGTTTCTAAATGTATTTTTCGAAAGCGCTGAAGCTTTCACACTTCATTTAAACCAAAATAGCTTTTTTGTCTAATATAATTGTTCTGTAGTTTAGCAGCAGCCCCCTTCATCATTCTGACTCAGGTTAATATCCTCTACCAAATAGAATTATGTAGATAATAGAACAAAATATAATTGGATAATCAGGGTATGCTTATTTTGTTAAATAAGTAGTGCTTAAATCACCCTAAGGCTTTCCGATAGCTGTAGCGAACGCAACTCTTTATTTTGGGGCATGGAATATCAAACTGGGACCAGATACAGGAGAATTATTATTTTTTTCCCCAATTCAACCAAATGCGATACTTCAATTTAATACAAAAGCCCCATTTTATTCAGAAGGTGTTATAAATTGGGAAGTAGTGTGGACGAAAACACAGTCAGGCTAAGAATATATATATTTAAGCTTTATTTTACCGCTACCAACCTCACCTTCTTACACACACACACACACACACAAACCTCGCCTTCTTCATCTTACCCTCAGCGCGAGGGTTCTTAATCTTATTCCCCGTCTGGGCACATATGACAAACAGGAAATTGCTGGCGGGGGCAGTTAAAAAGAGTCTAACGATTCTTAATATTACTTTATTGTATTGCAACCATAAGCATCATAAATAATACCCTACACTAAAAAGGTAACAAAAAATTCAAAATATTTACATTTAACGTGATTTTTGTCAATGCATTTTTATCCATTAATTTTTCAAAGTCAAGCGTAGAAGATGATAGAGTCAATCTTTCGCATCTTCGAGATTGCTGTCATCGAGATATGATTGTCGATTTAATGGTATTCATTGTTGAAAACAATGATTGACATAAATATGTAGAGGAACTCACTTTTAGGCTTTTTTTAAAACAAAAACAGTTTTAAAAGTTAAATCGCTGAAAAAATCCTTAAAGTGCAACAGATTAAACGCGAGGGTCTTCAACGACAGTGACAAATGATAAGACAAAACAGTGTTGCCAGTAAGATAATTTTTACGGCTTATATTTTATTTCTAAAAGTGTGAGGAATCTCGAGACTATACAAATAATAGTGGTGAGATGTGGGTTAGCCGTGGTTGATATTCATATAGTATATAGCGGACAGTGGCGGGTGCACAAAAATAGTTTCTTGGCATATTGGCACTCACGGGGATGGGGTTAACAGATTCGCTTCTCAGTTCGCTTTCTTCCAATCTAACATGACTTTGAATGAGAGTTCGAACTATGCATGCGTTTAGAAGAGTCTATCTTGGAAAATACAATGATGAATTCTTGGATACCTTTCCTTGTTCCTCCCCTCCCCTACAGCCTGAGGCAGTCTCTATTGGAAATTCTTCTCTAACGAAATCAACTGGTTTCCTATCATTATAATGTTCGCTACCATATGAAAAGAGGATACCCATGATTCGATTGCAACATTGCAAGTGCGTAGAGTATCAAAACATCACAAGTATTGATTCAGTTCCACAATAGCCTATGAATATTATTGTTCACGATATTTTGCATACCTTTGTGAAGCATCAGTTTAAAAAAAAGAGCTACAAATTTCAACACAGTTTATTAGCCGTTGCCCTTAACAACGACAACTATCACATTTTGTAAGAATTTGTTAGAAATTAATGACAGCCAATAAACTTGTGTTTTATATGTGTGGGAATTGTATTTTACATAGATACTTCCAAAAAAGTTAGGAGCCTATTGATAGATGATGAATGTGTTTGCAAATGTCAGTATAAAACAGAAGAGCTCCTTACCATAGTTTTTTGCAGTAAATGGCTGTCCTTTGAAATGGCTGTCAAAGATTACCATAGACGCAACAGCATATAGCTTCGATTTGCAATAGTATCAAACTTTATATAAATTTAGCAATGTGTCATACACGAAGCTAAAATTTCGAAATTAAGCGTGATTTCTGTAGAAAGGTTCTTTTGTATGCGTCTGTTAAAATTAAACAAATTAAGTAACGTTTCTTAATGAAAAAAAAGTGGAGGAAGGTTTGTTGGAAATGTAACAAACAAACGATTCATATCAAGCTTTCAGAATAATTGTATTTTTTTTCCTGAAAAATTAAATTTTATTCACATCTTTTTTCTAAACTGCTGTTATTCATTACATGAAAAAAGAATGAAAACAAAGATTAGTTGAATCACAGAATAAATATTCACCACATTCTTATACTTAAATATATAAATTTAATTGAAATAATCAGCCTTAAACTGAAGTTGAAAATCTATTTGTATTACTTTATAATATAAAATAAGTTTCTGCAAATGAAACATCCAACTACATATTTTTATCCAAGTAAAGAAACAAATGAAAAATGAATGCAAAGTTGCAGTAAAATATCAAAGCACTTTTTTCTTTATTAGAAAAAAAATTATAATCAATTAATATTACGATTAATGGAACTTATCATAAGAAAATCAAAGAATAATTTTTAGTAATTTCAAACAGCATAATTAGAAATAGTGTAACATGTAGACTTAATCATCTCACATAGTATGTATGCTACTATTTGTCATAATAACTCTTTTCTGACTTTCCAAGCAACAGTAGTGACCTCTAGCAATTATCTGACTTCAGTGCATGCCAAAAAAGAATGAAAATAGTCGCAATGAAAAGCCGTCTATGTGTTCTTTGACTTAATCTTTGTTGTCAGTGGGTAACTTTGTAATAAATAATTATTGACGGGAGTGAAGGGGAAATTTACCCAGTTTTACGTAACAGTGAAAAAGCGAACGGAGTAGTGATTCCCCCCATCCCCCCCCGAAACGTCGCCATGGTGAGGAGATAGCGAGAGGGGGGGGGTGCACCATGTGACTTGCGTCATATCCATGAAAAAATTGGACGATTGCTAAGGGGGAATTGTGCATCAAAAGTATATCTTGCTGCTATGGACGAAAGGCGCTTAGGTATTTGTGACATTAAGTGGGTAGGTACCCTTGCTACTCTCGTAACCAACTCGCGTGGCGTATTTTCGTTGTTTTTATGTAATAAACTTGCCGTTTTCAACAAATAAACGCACCCAAAATATTACCATTATATGGGTATTCCCGTTACGGGAGTGTCTAGGGCATTGTGTATATGTCACTAACGTCCACGCCAGAATCGCCACGGATAGCGTCTTTTAAACAAACACAGTGACTTCATTTAGTGATGCATTAAGTTTATATTATTAATTTTTATTTCCATTGAATCAAAACAAATTCTGGTCAGATAGCCTAGAACAAATGCAAAAAGAGAAAAAGTGTTTCGTGGAAGAAAAAAAAAGCAAAACTAGCAGCAGTTCCTGGCGAAAGTCTATATATCACCAGGAAGACGCAGCTTTTATCATCTTTATCCATAAAGTTTTAGTGCTGTACACATCAGAAGCTGCTGCAATCATTGGATACGATGATGATTAAAAGCCGATTATCTTAACTGGAGACTTTAATGTTAATTTTGCTTCAGAAGAAGCAAAGCCGCTCATTGAATTCTTGAAACGGACTCTGAATTTGACAATAAATACAGATTCTAGAGAAGGAAAAACAACTTAGGCTCCCTTCACACCAAACGATTCCGAGTCATTCCCCATCAAACTTGTCTGGTCGACTAGGATTCGGCTTCGTAATTTCCCGCACAAATAAGCCAAGATTCGCTTCCCGCCTTCACACCAGCCGAAACCGGTTCAATCCGTCTTCATTCTCCTTCACGCGGGATTCGGCAGGTCAGATTTTCGACCATGATGGAACAAGAATCACACACCATGAATGTAGAATTGCTTATAAACATACGGGAGAAAATCACTGCAATCGTAATTTCATAGTATATGTGTGGAGGAAAATTGCAGAGGAACTAAGCAACCAGGTAAGTTTATATTTTTTCATCGTTTTTTAATTTACATTATTATTTATTTTTTTTAAAAAAAAAATTCGATGTTCTGTTGTTACAAATGTGAATATTTATGTTTAAACTTAACCCAAATATAACAAACTTCGTGAAAAAATCTATTGTTTTTGTAGATATGTCTAAAAAGATACCCATTTTAACTACGAAAATAATTCCTCGTTTTTCTCAAAACAGATCATTTTAGAAAAATGTGTTTTGTTGTCATTTGGGGTACAGTATATTTTAAAACTATCAAAACAAAATCACGAAAATTTGTACAAAATTACAGGTGTTATTTTACATAATTAGATCAAATATTTTTTTTCATTTTGATGTTTTTTCAGCAGTAGATACATATTAATATATGAAAAATTTCAAATTACAGACTTCAAAGCTAAAACAGTTTAAGATATTTCCAATTTAATTATTTTTTAAGCATTTAATTGTATAGTGAAACAGCTTATTTTATTCCTTGCATATTTTCATATCTTTTTTGCTGTAAACAAGTATTAATATATGACCAAAAAAAATTACAATTATAAGATTTAAAGTCAAAAGAGCATTGTATGTTTTAATCTTAAGTATTATTTTATGTTTTTTTAATTTAAAATAAAAATGAATGCTCTGAAGCACAAAACCATTATTAAAATTCTATGTGAATCAATAAGTACATGCAGTCGACTTTTGCTAATTCGAAGTGTATGCTCAGCCCCTAGAAAAACTCTTGATATTTCGAACTAAAATAATACGTTTTGCTACACTCAACATTTCGAAGTAAAATTTGTGGCCGGCCTGAATACAACACGCGATAATTCGAAGAGATCGCGTGTTGTATTGATCGCTTTCTACGATTCAAAGACTCACTATCATCTAGAGCAGGGCTGGGCAGACTTTTCCAGGGTACGGGCTACTTCTAATTTTTTCAAGGTGTTGCGGTCCACCCAGTGTTGGTGGCACACACAAGGTGGGGATGGTGTCCACGGGTCTGGATCCTCCCTCTACGTAATTAAGTATTTATTATTAGTAATTTTTTAATTAATTAATGTTAATTATTTATTCAGAAATTTATTGTTTGCTGTCTTTTTGTTCCCGACAAAAAGAAAAAAAAATAATAATAAAATATCTGGCTGCGTATTGGGGTATGATACGAGAGTGGTAGACCTTCGACCCCCCCCCCCTCCTGAAAAATTCTTGTGTGCGCCACTGCCCAATGTCGTAGGTGTGGTGAGGTAAGGAAAAGGTTATTATAACTTAATAATAAACACGGAATATATTTATTTACCTACAGAGCTACAATAAAAAACAACACTTCTAAAAATCGCATTTAAAACAAAGCGCAAGATACAGACTTAATAATAATAGCCACAAATATAATTATATCAAATGATGTATTTATTAGGAAACAATTTAATATACATTAAGAAATAAAACATTTTCATCTTCAGTTAGTTTGTGTTGTTATAGTCAGTAGAAGACTTAGTTTGCGTACTGTCAGCCAATCTTGAATTTTTCGCACATTACTAACTGCTAAAATCTTCTGGAGGTCACCTCAAAATGTCTCACCAGTCGATCGCGATCGACGTAATACCCACTCCGGATGTAGAGTCCTGTAGCAAACAGGCTGGTGCTTACATGTTTTGTGTTGTATTGTCTCCCCTGTAACATAGCCCCTTTGATGACCATCGGAGTTAACTTCGATAACTCTGACAGAAGAGTTAAAGTGTCACTAAACAAACTACGCAACTTTTCCCTTGAAAATCATGTTGACGCAGACATTTTTAAAGCTTCATTTATTCTAGAAATATCTATTGTCAAAGTTAGCTTGAACGCTATAAAACAAAAAAAAACAGATTTTTTCGTCAAAAATATTAATTGAATAAAGTATGTTTTCTTTTAATTGTTGTTTTTAATATACATAATGTTCAAAATATATATATAAAAATTTAATACTGGACTTTTAACTTTTGAATATTTATACTGTATATGCACTTATTAAGAATACTTTAAAATTATTTTATACAAATGTACACACTTGTTGTTTTATTACATAGTTTCAATTTAAATGCAAGAAAAAAATTTCTCTTCGTGTATTTTGGGAGTTTTCCCCTACCTCGTATTAATTCAAAGTTTTTCATTGGTTCCTTCAACTTCGAATTATTGACTGCATGTATACATGTCTATGTCAAAGTCTTCTATTTTTGTCTTTTTATTTCCGAGGGACAAAATCTATTTTATAGAAACATTTCTACTCAAAAGTTGCTGGAGATCACATCATGTAGCTGTACTCATTGAGCATATGTAAAAAAAAAACTGATGTCACTGCTAAATTAAAAGGTATGGAAACAAGAAACCGAAGACAAAATAAATCGTTGAAAGGGAGACATTTTTTTTTCTGAAGGATTATTGAATAAAATAGTTTGGATACAGAAATAAACGAGATCGTGTTTATTTTTGCCCAACTTATTTTTTTTTCTTCTCACTTTTTCATTATAATATTCCTATTATCTTTTTTTTCTTTCACTTTTTAATTCTCAGTGCTTATTTTTGAACTTCGTAAAATACGATTTCTCTAGACAGTGGAAATTATTTGTTCCTTGCCTTTATATTTAGTAATGCTGAATTTCAAAGACAAATTCGGTACAAATATTTAAAATTCATATTACAAAGCAACGGTTTGTAAATTTTGGAACTCTTGCAGAAAGATTACTACTAACCACACACACACACACACACACACACACACACACACACACACACACACACACATTATTAATAAATTTCGATTTCATGCGTTCAAAAATGAGAGAACAAAAATAAAAATGGATTTGAGTGATATTTCAACGAAAAATTTCATACAAATTTTCTATGAAGACACTCTACTTCAGTATGAGATTTAAGTTTTTAATTTTATTTGACTTTAATTCTTTCGTTGCATTATTTAAAAAAATATATATCCTTTACTTACCTTCCTCTTTACTGGTTTATATCTTAAACTAGTGAGTTTTCGCATTGCTTCGTTGGAATGATGTCCAAGTAGAATATTCTTGTTTATTGCGAGATGTTTTTTTAAGAAATAGTTCGTTTAAAATCAACAACCTAACTTGACTGACGAGAAAAAAGGAAAAGTAGTTTTTTTGTTGTTTCGAGACGGTATAACATAACGTTGACAGTAAATTAAGCTGTAATGATTTGTGAAGTGGTTTGATATACTGGCAGTTTTTTTATTAATACCAAATTTAGAGGCAATAGATCTCAGAAGAATGAATTACGGTCAATGAAAGACGTTTCTAAGAAAAAAAATATCATAAGAATTATTCAAAGTTCTTCAAGAAAAAATCCGTTACCTTTTATAAATCAATGTAAAATTATTAGAAGTAAATACAACTATTCTCAGGTTCTCGTCCTCAAATCGGTATCCTTATAGTGGGCTTTGCTTCCATAATTAATTTCTATCGAAATCGAATATTCAATGTGATTAAAGTAAAAAAAAGTTTAATCTCCCCTCCCCCATTTCCGAATAATTAATCAAATTGCCATTTCCGTATTATTTAAGCTAAATGTAATGAAGGTTAAAAATAAATAATTTTATTGCATGTAGAACAATTTTTTTTTGTTCAATATTGTCACAGTGTAATCGTGATGACGAATTTTAGAACTTTTCTAGAAAGTTAGCAACTGAAATGAAAATATTATGGAGATGTGGTAAAAATGTAGTGAATGTAGTAAAAATGTCAACCCCCTATCAGCTAGGTCATCCTGATGTTTAATATACAAATATTTACTTCATATCATTGACATTAAAGTGATGTACTACAAAGTAACAAGAGAGTTAATTTTCCTCATTAGACACTGACTTTTATCTGACAGTAATACTTAATGTATAAAATCATTAAACCGTATGTAAAGCATAATTAATTGAGAAGTAAAAAAGTTAGTGGTTTTGTTTAACATATCTGAACGTTGGTCTGTGCTGTAGAACATTTCGTATGTTTCTTCTTCTACACACAGGAGTGGCGAAATTAGTTTTTTTTTTAGAAGTGGGTCAAATTTTGTTCATTATTTTTTTTTCATATTAATTCGTGGGTCGCTCATTCGAAAGGGGAGGGGATGAGTAAAAAGGATACCGATATTTTTAAAATCTGTCAGCAACGAAAATACGTTTGTGGACTTTTTCTTTAGCTGTCATTTTAAAAAATTTTACTTAAACTTGTTCAACAAAAAATTGGTTTTCTTCCGGGCTACCTGAAATGGAGGAGCAAGCTATAGTGTTGGAGAAGGTGCCATGGTCTATAGCAGGGGTCGGCAACCTATGTCACACGTGCCACATGTGGCACGCGGTACAATTCTCAGTGGCACTTTGGACTACTCAACAAATTTGTAAATTTTTGAATTGTTTCAATGCTCTACTGTGTGGCATGCTGAATCATGTTGACAGATTGGTTTGGCACGCAACAGCTAATAGGTTGCCTACCCATGGTCTATAGACATAAAACAACTATTCAACGGCTGAATTCCCATAATTCGAGTTGATCTCCAAAAAAAAGGTTTTTTCTTAACTGAAATTACTTACTAGAAGTTAATAACTGATATAAAAAAATGCTAAAATGACTACTAAGAAGGAACCCAGGGACTAGTGGTTGCTGAATAGCTAGGATGTGATGTTTGCGGAAAATAAAAGTAAACTCATTTAATCTCTTAAAGAGGGCGTCAGTACCATAAAACAGCGGTCCCCAACCCTTGGTTCGTGAATCAAAGGGTATCAGACCACTCAAGGAGCATGAAATTATTTCCATTACATTTACTGGGGTGTTTGTGCGACTTTCCATGGAAATTTCTTTATGTTTTATGTAAAATCATTTTATAATTATTTTTGGTGTAACTGATTTTTACTCTGAAGGTATGTTTAAATACATTTAAATTATATAAAATCAAACAATTTAAAATATAAATAATCAACGTCCCACCCTCAGTGGGCTTCCGTAAAATTATCAAACGGTGACCAATCCGGAAGAGAAAACTGTTGGGAAAAACTGCTGTACAGTATTACGTCGCAGATTCTCCCCCCCCCCCCAATGGGCCTTCGGAATGGTATTTTTACCAACTTCAGACCTAGTACATTCTCAGTGGCTGATGTCCCATTTTAGTGCGACACCATGTAGGTGATACCAATAGCCACCGGTAATTTTAACACCCAGTTTGACGATGTGAACTTGTTCTAGGAACTTAATCTGCCAAGAGCAAAGTTAAATTCTGGATTCTAGGGATGTGATAGAATTCTGAAAGAACTTTCAACCAAATACAAAAATGTTACACGTTATGATATTCAACTGTACATCCACCTACGTGAAACTTTCCAGAAAAAACAGAAACTTATTTTTAGAAAAAGGTATTGTAGTACACAAAACTTTGATTTTTTTCCGAATGCTAATAAATTGGCACTTGTGATGAGTGAGAAATAAGATAGTTTCTATCAACTTGGAACTACTGAAGGAATTTTAATACAAGTGTATTCGAAATTACAATTTATCAATAATTTTTTTAAAGGAAGTCTCATTATTTTGTCAGAATAACCATTTGTACTTTTAGGAATATAAGTCATTGATATATATCCTTATCATGACCTTTTTTCATACTTTGCCTAAATAGCCTTAGGCTTTCTATAGAATGCCGGCATTTCTCATACTTTGCCGGTAACATATATATTATTTAATGCAATTGCAAAATAAATAAACTGGCAGTTTTATAGAATAAAATTGGAACAAAAATTTCATGGAGAAATGTATGCTTCTTTAACAAATTTAATCATAATAATACTTTTTCATTATAATAATTCTAAAATAAAAATACTTATGTATTATATATATATATATATATATATATATATATATATATATATATATACCACATGCATATATGTGAAATTTTAAACGTCTAATTCTGCTAAGCCTTTTGACTAATCGGATCGTGAATACAGAGCTGTCTTTTTAAAATTTGTTGTTTTTTTAAAAAATATTTTTCAATTTTTATTTTGGAACTGTGATAGATTGATAATAAAAATATATTATTTTCTTACGTCCACTTGAATAGCCGCCGAAATATACTCTTTCGGAAATTTCTTCCTAGCGCAATTTGATTTTTCTAATAGAGAGAGATGATTCTTTTATTTCTAAAATAAATGCGCTTCATTGCTATCGAATATCAATCTGAATAATATGTAGACCACAAATTTTTATTTAAAAAAAGAGCAGACGATTTTAAATGTTTGGGTACTCGGTCATATTTTAGACTGATGACGATTAACAATATTGATTCGTTTCAGCGCATATTATTTTTTTTCCCTTCAAAAGAGAATTTAGTGAAACAACAACAACAAAAATCAAATTATATGAATTTGAATTATTTTTTTATAGTTTAATATTTCCAGTAATGTCCCTATCATTCTCTTCTCAAAATTTACTTTATTTTATTTACACCGCATTATTATGCAAGCAAATCGTTTTCAAATTCTTATCGTTTTGTAACAGAATTTAATCTTTCTAAATAATTAATTTATGTTTGGAAAAAATGTTTCTTTTGATCGCATTGTCATTTGTCATTTGATTTTTCGTATTTTGATGTGATTATGTGAATTGCAGGTATATAAGAGATCAAGTTATAAATTTATATAGTAAATATTTTTATAAAATTAATCCATGCCTGGGAATTTTGTTACCTGGGATATTTTTTTCCATTTTACTAATTCTAATGAAATAGAAGAATTTTTAATCGGTCCCTTGTATTTGTAAGTTTCGTGTGAAATTAGTTGCAGAATTTTTAGCTGGTAAAATCCCATTCTCCTCGATTCGATTCTAGACTCCAGTACCATAAAAAAAATTTTTTTTAACAGACTGTGCATTTTAGCGGGTACTGCATTCTCAAATATTTATTTCGCTTACGAATTTTCAAGAACAATAATATAAAGTTATATTTATTTTCTTTTACGTATAATTTAAAAAAACCGATTCTCTTATGAAATTTTTTTAAAGTTGTAAAAGATTATCAATTCACTCTTATTTGTTGTTTCTCGTTTTACTTGTAGAAAATGTTACATAAGTTTTGACAATATATGTATTATTCTGTAGCTGTTAATGTACTAGTTTGATTTTTCGTATAAACGTTGCTTACATATTTCCAGATTATACTATGTGGAATAAGAAATGACTAAAAGGCGGTTTAAAAAAAACCTCCCAACGTTCATATAGTTAAAGTCTTCTTTGAATTAACTTGGAAAAGGAAAAATTAGATTTTAATTTAAAAATTAACTGTGGTGATATCTTTTCATCGGCACTCGAAATATTTTGAAGTTATTTTTATGCTCACAATTGGACCCATTTTCATTTTTCGCTGCTTTATTACGAAACTGAGGGGAACAGAAATATATTTTTTGTGTTAAAGGGTATTGCAAAAAAAGCATTTATTCAACAAAATAAAGAGTTTATTAGAGTATGTTTTATTTACACAGATATGTATATATGCATGCATTTAATGAAAATCAATGAAACAAAAACATTCACAAATAAACTTAATGCAACATTTTCAAGATTTTCAAAAACAAAGCATTCATTCAGTTTTTGAAAAATATTCTCATATTCTTCTTTGCATTGTTTCTTTAGCATTAAATTGTCAACAAATTACTTTGTTATTCATTTCAAGATTGGAGGGTGCATCTAAATAACTGCGCATACTTTTCGTGATGTTTCGTATTTCGAATGACATGGAAAGGAACAGGAGCTGCATTATTCCTTTCATTTTCGCCATCGAAATCAATGACATCAATTATAATTTTTGAGATTTGAACAAACTGCAAAATGTCTTTGTCTACCACGATTGAGGCTGTACACACATTATCATAACGACTTCTTCCGTTGATACAGTAGGACAGTCCAAAAGAAAAACAGAAACTTCTCAAACTTCGGCTGGTTTTTTCCGTATTTTGTTCATTCTCAGAAAGGAAATCTTTGCATGCAAAGAGAAAACAATTGCATGAAAATACAAAGGAGTTGTGACCGTGTTGTATTATTTTGTGTTAATCAATATTTCATCTTAAGCGTTTTCCGGTTAAACGTATTTCATTGTATTTCAAATACATCTTTTTTTCCAATGAAAGGATAGTACTTAGATATATTTCTTATTAATTCCTGCAAACAGAGGAAGTTTCTTAAGATTTAATTAACCTCAAAAATATATCTGAGCATATAAGAAATAGAAAGCAAGATAGTATTGTTACGTTAATATTTCAGAATGGGACATTTTAACTGCGAATTCCAAAATGATTTACTACCCCAAAGTATAAAAATATACTGCTGGAGGAAATAAGATGGTAATTATTACAGATATTCCTTTTTCGAAGCTGAATGTTTATTCTCATCGTGATTTTAATTTTCAACTGTGTTGTTGCTAATGTTACCAGTGGCGAAACAGAAAATATTAGGGCCCTACTGTAAAGTCTGGATTTGGGCTCCAAGACGAATCTTTTAAGAATTTGCAAAACCATATTCCTTTCTCCCCCCCCCCACACACACGATGCGGGGGTGTATGTTACGCCACTGATTGCCACCTGTCTTACAGTGGCTGATCGAGACATACGAAAGTCATTGTGGCAAGGGACTAGTAGTTTACGCTGTGGATATCCGTAGTTTTGAGCACTATGCAGGTGACAACACGATTTGATTCGGTTTCCCTACAATTCTGAGGAAGAGCACCATAGGAGAGGGGGGGGGTCAGAAAGCGCCCACCTCTCTTTAACTTCCACACACCTCACGAGAAAACTAGCGGTTTGATGGCTATTTAGAAGACCCGCATGCCGCTAAAAACACTATATATTTACAAACATGCATGCCTTCTAAGGGACTGGAACCCAAAGCCAACGGCAGAGCAGTCAACGTCACTGACCACTATATCAGATGGGTGGCATTTTCAACTGTATATAAATGTCAATCTTAAAGTTCAAGCAACATTTTACTTCAGAGTTACGTTGAAAAAACGAATTAAAATACAAATCATTAATACTTTTTAAGAGAATGTGCCTTTTTTTAGTGCTGTAGGTTAAAGATAGTTATCGGTACAGCTGTGGAATGCTTCCGAAACCTTAAAACCAAATGTCGAAGAATTCCGGATGGTAGAAAACTCCACAGCGCAAATAATTCAGTTACACGCATTTAATTCACACAACTTCATCTAGAATTTGCGGATAAAAACATTACAAGTTTTTGAACAGCGAATCTTTCTCCTAAAATCTTCCCTTTCAGCTGTATTTCTTCTGTTCCTCCTCAAAAATCCTCTCGAGAATCGACTTCTAAAAGCAGTCAAGAGGGTCGGTGTTCACGTGACTATTAGGCTGTCAGAAGAGTGTATAGATGAAAAGGCTTTTGCTAAAGCAATTTATGAGTTGTGTAATGCCAAGGGAAGTGTTTCTGCAGTGTTTACGAGACCTTTGGGTCATTAAAAAGAATTTTTTCCACGTGTACAGAGAAGCCATGGTACAACGATCACAAGCTTTGCAACGTACTGTATAGAATGCATCATTGAAGCACTTTCTGCTGACTTTAATGGTAAGTAAAAGCCTTTAAATGTGCTAAATCAGGATAATTCATGGTTGCAGTTATTTAAGGAAAGATAATATAAATATAATGGCCTTTTTTAATGCGCTTTAAATACATAGTACTCATTCAGAATCACTGAATCAAACAGTGCATAATTAGATCCATTACAATGCAGTTAGCTATGTTCGAGCATTTAAGATATATCTAGACAGAGAATGAAGAATTGTGAAGTTTTGAATAATCTCTGAGCATGAAGAATGTAAAACCCGTAGATTGTTAGTTGTTATGAGTTTTTAAACTTACATCACCAGAAATTTTAGAGAACACCAGCCTTTTGAACAGTTTTTGGATAGCAATTAAAGTTTCAATTTATTTTTAAAACCCCATTTGTGTGTTCACTTTCTGCTTTCCCATGATACTCGTGTATTAAACTATGGCAATTTTCAAATAAAAAAATAACCTTGTATTAAAAAGTAAAGAGATCCCACGACTGTAAACGTGCATAATTCTTAAGCCATTACGTCATCTCATATTAGACATCGTTCAGCATTCCTTCTGAACACTAGTCCTTTCCAATAAAAGACGGGAGGAAATGGGATTTTTTTCTACCAGTGTAATTACTAATTCATTGCGTGGCCATAGTAGCCTAGTGGTCAAGGTATCGGGTCGTGGCTAGCATGGCAAGTGTTCGAGCCCAGTACCACTGAAGACCCGCCGTGTACGGAAGCAATGCATGTTAAACCTGCCGAGAGCTCAAGCGTCCTCCCGTTGGTGTGGTATGGTCGTTAAGAGAGGGGTGTACCAGTTCAGGCGTCTTCCTCGTCACTTGACCATGGTTTAAAATTACGAGATCTGTCTTTAAAAGCCCTCGTGTAGCTGAACAGTTGCAACGTTAATATTCCCTCCCTCATTAATTCATTGCCATTTATTTCCTTCAGACTTGAAAATCAAAATTTATGAAGTACTTAATTGCCATAAATATTTTTATATCTCGTTTATCGATGCCAACTAATGCCCCATAATAGAAAATTCAAATTGCGCTACGAATATTTTGAATGTGACAAGACCTTTTAGATAGCAACCGACTTAGTATGAACTATATGGACATGCAAGAGAATCAACAGGTACGTATGCAGTAAAAGGAATACGTGTTGAAACACAAATGAGTACCTTGAACGACAAGAATACTACCAGTCAAAGCGAAGTAGAGTCCTCAAAATTTGCTAATTTCTACTGTTTATTTCATTTTCTAATTGAAAATGCTAGCTGATGTTCTATTTAAGGCTAGATGCATTTAAACTAATTTTAGTCATTCAGAGAATGTTTGTTAGTAAATTCTTGTCGCACATCATGGCTGTAAAATAAGTAAACCATTTTAATTGTATTTAGAAAATTGTGTGAATATGAGGTGCATGAGAAATGGGTCCTCGCATATGTTTATGAATTAAACTTTGTGTGAAGTAAAAATTGTTCATTTGTATATTGTTTGAATTTTTGATTAGACTGCGCCATTTTAGTGAATAAATTTGAACGAATGTTTAATAAATACTATTTTTATGAACTTTTCTTGATAACTTGATTTGGCTGTCATAGTTTATAAAAATTAAATGCAAAATGTGAATCTGTATGCGAATTAAATGGGAATCCATAAAATAATTAAAAAATTTGTACTGGAACAAAAAAAATGTTTATATAAAAACTAATTTTTTTGGAATATATAAGCTTATTAAAAAAACTGAGAAATGTATTAATAAATACATTAACTGATCCCATTTCCCATTCAATGAAAAAAGTATATTTTGATTGGGTTTTATGTACACATTTAAATTCTCAACGTACATGGTTCCAGTCTTAAATCAAACAGCTAATCATTTCTCAGAAAAGATAGTCCAAACATATGATTCCAATCCCAGCTCATTTATTTTAACGGTCATCACATGTATGCTTCCACAGCTTTACTCTCCAATGGAAGCCTGAACTTAAAAATGATGATTTAGAAATTCTGGAAAAAAATATACAATCCAATAAAAAATTGGGGCAGTTGGCATGAGTTTGTCTCCTTGTTTAGATGGTATTTCATAACTAAGTTGCATGAATATTAACGACTTTTTTGTTTTGCACTCACAGGAGCAAATATTTGAATCATAGACATGCAGACCGTTGTGGATTTATTGCAAGTATTTGTGTAGAATATATACAACACTTCCCTTTCAATGTAAATAGAAATGCAGCATATTTCATATACAATGTCTGAAAAGGAGAGGATAGCTGGGTTTTTTTTATTAACTTTTCCAAGCGGAATCTATTTGGGAGCCATTAAGGAACATTTCATTGCCTTTTAGTTTACATATGAATGATCTTTAGAAACAGTTTCTCTTGCAGAAACAGTGAAAATGAGAGCATTCATATAATATGTATTTTTTTTACAATGACACTACGCGCATCCTTTCAGATTTGTGTGGTAATGAAAACAATATGAACTCAAGTTGCAATGCAACTTTTAGATAATTTGTATGGATAATAGTTCGGTACATTTCGCGACGAGTGATTAGATGCGTAAAAATATAAATGATGTAAATATATTAATTTAATTAATATATGCATATAAATACATAGTTAGATATGTTTGTATTTAATACAAAATTAGATGCATTTTTGTGAAAAAACCATTATATTATGTTTATGAGCAAAAAATATGACTTAAAACTTCTAATGAATGATAGAAAATATTTAAAAACAATTTTTATGAAAAAACATTCCAATACATTTCCCCAACAAAGTTTCATTCTACGTGTTGTATACTTTCTTCATAATTAAACTGCGTATTTATTTTTTTAAAGAAATTATTACTATGTTTTTTGAAAAAAATAACAAAAAAGCGATGAAATTTCAATTTAAATCTCGATGTGATTTTACTTTTTTAGGTGTTCATAAATTGGAGAAAATTACAGACATAGCTCCGCGACGAGGACGTCTCCACTCCGAGAAAAGAAGGGTACTTCCTTTATACAGGCTTTAGGGTATCTAAAAGATGTGAATGCGAAAAAACATATATTTTTAATGAGTAAAAGTAAACAAAAAATTAAGTAGCTGTTTGTGTTATTGATATTTTTATAAGTGTAAAGCTGAATAAAAACTTTCTCTAACGACAGTAGAAAATACTTTGAGGTACTCTCTTATTAGTTTAAATATTGGGGGAAACACCTTTTTCAAACACTATCTCTTTGTATTTCATTTTCTCCATATTTCTTCCTTAAGTGGGCTGGGTGGAGTAGTTGGTGAGTCGTTGTTCTTACACGCCCAAGTTTGCGGCTTCGATGCCGGCCAAAGTCAGTGGATTTTCATGATGTAGAAAATCGACAGCGTCCTTGTCGTATGATTATACGGCATGTTAAAGATCCCTAGAGTGCTTGTTTGGCTTGGATGTGTTCGGCAAAATTAAATTCCTTATACAATTTCGCATCGTCAGAGCTCAGATGCCTCCCTCTGTGAAGAACCTATGCATTAAAATTATACTGCGGCAGTTGGTATCTACCTACACGGTGTCGCACTAAAAAGTAATACTCACTCCCGGGAAATCTAATAGGTCTGCAATATTAGAAATATCAATTCGCAAGCCTAGTTTAAATAAAAAATAAGTTACAATTTTTTAACTTTTTTTAAACAAGTGAAGTTACTTTTGAAGTCATTGGCGAAATACATGTCCTTTTTAGTGTTGGAAAAATGGAATGTTTTCCAACTGCGTTTCAGCGAGAAGCACAACACCGTGGCCGTTATTCCCGGATCCCTCTAACAATGACCGATTGGTCATTTTTGATTCGATGGTTCACTGTTTCAAATAGAGTGAAAGTAATCAATTCGAAATGAATTAAACGTTTTAATTAAAATTAGGATGCATCAAACAAGAACATATACTTACACGGAAGAACATTGAAAAAAAATTCTTTGCAATATAAATCTACTTAAATTCATCAAGAAAAGCAAATATTTTTTCTATTACATGTCCAAAACACACATAAAATTCGAACAGTCAACTGAACAATTCTCGAAACGAGATTCTTGAGAAAAAAGGATGTCAGCTTTAGCTACAAAACTTATACTACCAAATGATAAATATCAGTACAGGTAAGTCTCCTACAACGCGGTAGATACGTTCCTCAAAAAAGCCCGGTTATAAGAAATCGCGTTGTAGGAGATAGGAACAACACGTAAAGCAAATCACAAGTGACGTGTAGATATTAACAGAAAAAAGTGAATTTTGAAATGCGTAGTTTACCTGATTGATTTTTCTTTCGATAATTCGAGCAGTCAAGGGTTGCCAGTGTTAAAAAAATCTACAGTGATGCCACTGTATGTAATTTTTTTATTTGAAGCGTAATAGAATATGTAACAACAAACGCGTTATAGGAAAATTTAAACCGCGTCATGGAAAAAAATACTCAATATCTGAAACGCGTTGCAGCGAAATCGCGTTGCACAAGTACCGCGTTATAGGAGGCTTACCTGTAAATAAAATTCACAGCAAGAAAAATTAGACTCAAATAAATTATTAAAATAAAGCAGACGATAGCAGTGTGAAAGAAAATATAATGTCCAACGTCAATAGATATATTAAAAATAATTTCATATTTCACATATTTATATATTACATATTTCGATTTATATTCAAATCTAAAACAACTACGTAGTTTCTTTTTTATTCATAACAACCCCCCTCGAGTACAGATGAAGGTTAAGAGCCGGAGTAGGCTTTCAAATAGTGCGAGCTATTGCTGCTACCATTTACTTTTTCTACAACATAATGACTGCAATCTCTTTCTATTAGTAGGTATTAGAGAGCTTAAGTTAGGGCGTGCTTTGCGTTTAGTATTTAAATTGCTTTATATCTAAATATATATATATATATACTAGCTGACCCGGCCACGCGTTGCTGTGGCTTTGTTTTAATACGTTAGTTCAATATTATTCTAAGCTATTCAATGCAGTCAAATTAATCTTCGTTTATAATTTTGGAGGGTTGAAATAAAGTATAAGACAACAATTATTTTAATTTTGCATTTCATCCATCTCCTACTTGAGTGTAGTATAATGCATGAATTACTAACGAAGTCGTTAAGTAACAACATATGAAGGATTAATTTTATAAATGTGGTGAATAACGTTGATACTTTGCAATTTTTAAAATTATTTTATCTTTTAAAGTATAACAAATAATAATTTTATACAACTAATCGCTAATCGGTGCACAATATTTTTCGGTAACCCGTATTTTGCTAACTCAAATAGATTCAACGGTTTCCGCACACGTGAGCATGTAACATCTAGTTGCCCTTTCGAGAAACATGGATTTTCTAAGTCCAAGTATCAAATGAATATTGTTCGGGTTTCAGATTCATTTATGGTCATCGCGAAAGCCAAACGAATCGGAATTGAAGAATTTTGAATGGTATTAGAGATTCTGACGGTATCAGTGAAATACACGTGGCAACAAATTCCGTAGTAACAGAACCGAATTTTCGTTCAAACTTTGCAGTCAAAATGTTTGCTTCAAGAAGTTCCCGGTATAATTTTTGATGATCAAACGTGCACCGTTGCATTATCTAGGTGAATTTAAGTTACGCAGGTAAAAACCAGGGAATCAACCGAAGATTATGTGGAGACATTCCTGATATATCTAGAGAATTCAAAAACTTGGTTGAAAAATTTACGGTTTTGTTTTTATCAACAATAGTGTCGATTGCTGCTCAAGATTATTTTTATTAAGTTTTATATTTCCTGTGAAAGTCCACTTCACTTTCTGCTCAATATTGATTTTATTTAATTCGCGACGCATTATTACGAAAGGAAATTGTTCTGGGATTCTCTTGTCGTTCAGTAACAAAAATAGATTCAGAATTTAACCTTTCAGAATAATTCATTTATGTTTCGAGTAAACATTTCTACAATCGCATTAGCCTTGTTACTTGATTCTTTACGGAAAAGCGCCGAGAAATCTTTATTCGCATTTTGATGCGAATATGTGAATTTCAGATAAGAGATCAAGTTATACAAATATTTTTACAAAGTCAATCCATGAGTGGGATATTTTTTTACGTTTTGATAATTCTAATAAAGTAGAAACATTTTAATTTTTCCCTTACATTTTTAAATTTGGTATAAAATTGATTGTTGCAGTTTTATTCTGCAAAATTCAATTGCCGTTTGAACCAATTTCAATCTGC
Source organism: Trichonephila clavata (assembly GCA_019973975.1). Taxonomy (NCBI): domain Eukaryota; kingdom Metazoa; phylum Arthropoda; class Arachnida; order Araneae; family Nephilidae; genus Trichonephila; species Trichonephila clavata. The sequence goes on from BMAO01021729.1 coordinate 26,506, forward strand.
AATATCATTATATAAAAAAATATGCAAATTTCTTTTCTGCGAGAATTACTTTCTCAAATATAGATTTAGATTAAGATTTTGAAAAAACAAAAGGACAACGTTCAATTTATTTTCCTCCACGTAAGGATTTAGATAATCCCATTTCTTTGATGAATGTCATTGTGACAAGGTGCTAATACTTTACGCTTGTCGTTACCCGTAGCTTTGAGTACCATGCAGGTGACTATACGTTTTGGATTGGTTACTCCAGCCCCCTCCCCTACAATTTTGAAAGAGAGCAACCTAGGGATGATCAGGGCACTCCCACCTCTCTTCCCCTTCCGCCAACCTCACGAGAGGACTGGTAGCTCGATGGGTATTTAGAGTACCCTCCTGCCGTAAAGGGGCACTCTTCATTTACAAACATCCATGCCCTCTCCGGGACTCGAACCCAGACACAACGTCAGAGCAGTCAGCGTCACTGACCACTGTAGCAGATGGGTGGCAAATTCAACTGTACAAACGCGTGAGTTTTAAAATTCAAGCCACATTTTACTTTAGAGTTACGCTGAAAAAACATAATTAAATACAGATGGCTATTATTTTTTTAAAGAATATGGCTTTTATTAGTGCGATAGGTTAAAGTTACTTATCAATACAGCTTTGAAATTCTTTCGAAATTTGAAAACCAACTGTCGAAGAATTTCGGATGGTAGAAAACTCCAAAGCAAATAATTCAGTTACAAGCACTTTATTCACACGACTTAGCCTAGTATTTGTGGATGAAAACAACAGGTTTTTGGACAGCGAGTCTTACTTCTAAGATCTCCCCTTTCAGCTGTATTTCTTTTTGATCCTTTTCAACTATCCTGTCGAGAATCGACTTTTAATGCAGTCAAGAGGCTGGATATTTATTGACTATTGGTCAGTCAGAAGAGTGTTGAGAAGAAAAGGCTTTTTCTATAGAAATTTGTGAGTTCTGCAATGTCAAAGGAAGTGTTTCTGCAGTGTCTTAGGAGACTTTTGGGTCATTAGAATGAATTTATTTGCGTGTGTACAAAGAAGCCATGGTACGACGATCACAAGAGTTGCAACTAGTTTATATAATGCATCATTCAAGCACTTCTGCAGACTTTAATGGTAAATAGAAGCTTTTAAATGCTTTAAATCAGGATAACTCGTCGTTGCAGTTATTTAATAAAAGATGGAATTCTGTCTTATATATAAATGTGCTCTAAACACATAGTACTCACTCAGAATCACTGAATCAAACAGTACATAACTAGATATACATTACAATGCAATTTCTATATTCGAGCATTTAAGATATATCTAGACAGAGAATGAAAAATTGTGGAAGTTTGAATAATTTCTGAACAACGAAGAATGTAAGACCCGTATATTGTTAGTTATGAGTTTTTAAACTTACATCACCAGAAATTTTAGAGAGCTTTTTAAGCACCAGGATTTTGAACAGTTTTTGAATAGGAAGCTTCAATTTCATTTTAAAAGCCCATACTTTCTCTTTCTGATTTCCCATAAGACTCGAGTATTAAACTATTGCAATTTTCAAATGAAAAAAATAATGACATTGTTTTAAAAAGTAAAGATCCCACGACTGTAAACGCGCATGCATAGTACTTGAGCCATTACGAAATCTCAGATTAGACATCGGTTAACGGTCTTTGGAACACTGGTCCTTTCCAATAAACGACGGGGGGGGGGGGTTTCTAACAGCGGAATTTGCTCTTTCAGTACAATTTATTTCCTTCAGACCTGAAAAAAGATTTTTTTGAAGTATTTAATTGCCATATATTTTTTATATCTCGATTATCGATGCGTAATTATTGAAGCCAACTAATACTAATACTATCTAATCCAAACTGCTCTACGAATAGTTTAGTGTGACAAGACCTCTTTAGGCAGAGTCCGAATTACGTATATTTATGGACATGCGAGAGAATCAACAGATAAGTATACAGTAAAAAGAATATTTGTTGAACGACACACAAGAATACTACCAGTCAAGCTAAATAGAGTGCTCAAAACTTGCTTTTTTTACTGTTTATTTATATAATAAAAAAATTTATTTAATTGAAAATGCTAGCTGATGTTCTCTGTAAGCTAGATGCATTTGTAATTTAGTCTTTCTGGAATATTGTTGGTGAATTCTTGTCGCACATCATGGCTTTAAATAATTAAACATTTCAATTGTATTCAGATAATTGAGTTAATAGGAGATGGATGAGAAATTAGTTCTTAACATTTGTTATATATTGAATATTGTCTGAAGTAAAAATTATTCATTTGTGCATTGTTTGAATTTTTCATTTGACTCAGCAATTTTAGTTAATAAATTGGAACGAGCGTTTATATATTTTAGTTTTACAAACTTTTGATAACTTAATCAAGCTGTCATTGCTTACAAATTTAAATAGGGTATAAGTTATAAATTCTAAATAAAATATAGATTACTGCTCTCCCCTTTCCTTTCCTAAAAACGTATTACTGAAATTGCTTTTACATTTCAAAATATAGATTACAAACCATTCGTTGATTTTCATTAATATTAAGATTAAGATTAGCATTTAGGATACTCAAATCAGGTTGCCATGTATTTGAATGGAGCATGATTCGCTTTTAAATATTCCACTTTTAGGACAAAAATAATCTGTGACAGTTAATTTTTTTTGCTTTCATTTGATGAATGTCGGTTGAAATGAAGTAATTTGTAATAATATTAGCACCCGCTGTTTGCAATATGTTTCTATCTTGAAAGAGATATTCTAGTAGCTTCAAACATATTTTCACCTTTTTTTTATTCTTTGCTAAAATTTTAGAAAAACATCTTTAAAATAATTTCAATTCTTTAACTGAAGCAAAAAATTGTTCATAAAAACTAATTTTATATTGATATGTATAAGCCTGTTTAAAAACTAAGAATGTGTTAATGAATACATAACTGTGATCCCCATTTACCATTGAATGAAGAAAACTATATTTTGATTGGGTTTTATTACATCACATTAAATTCTCAACTTACATATAGGAGTCTTAAAATTAAACAGCTGATCGTTTTTCAGAAAAGATAGCCCAAACATAAGATTCCAATCCCAGCTCATTAGTTTTAACGGTCATCGCATGTACGCTTCCACAGCTTTACTCTTCAACGGAAACCTTAACTAAAAAATGATGATTTAGCAATTCTGGAAATAAATATACAATCCAGTTGGAAATAGAGACAGTTGTCGTGAGTTTGTCTTGTTGTTAAAATGGTACTTCATAACTAAGTTTCATGAATATTAACGACTTTTTTGTTTTGTACTCACTGGAGGGAATATTTCAATTGTCCACACACAGAAAGTTATGGTTTTATTGCAAGCATTTGTGTGAAATATATGCAATACTCCCCATTCAATGTCAATTGAAATACAGTATATTTCATATACAATGTTTTAAAAGAAAAGGATAGCTGGATTTTTTTTTATTATTTTCTTAAGTGGGTTCTATTTGGGAGCCGTTGAGGAACTTAAAACTACGTTTTTTTTCATTACCTTTTAAATTACACATTTGACTCTTTAGAAACATTTTCTCTTACAGAAACGGGGGAAATGAGTGCGTTAATAATAGTATGTATTTTTTTTACAATAAAACTATGCGCATCCTTTCAGTTTTGTATGGTAATGAAAACAATAAGAACTCAAATTGCAATGCAACTTTTAGATGTTCGCGATGACTGATTCGATGTACAAAAATATAAATGATGTAAATAGTAAATACTATATTAGTTTAATTAATATATATGCATATCAATACACAATTAGATGTATTTTATAAATAAATCACTATGCCATTAATATTTTTGTAAAATCTGACTAAAAACTTCTAATGAATGAAAGGAAATATTTTAAGGTAGTTTTTATGAAAAAACATTCCAATGCATTTCCCAACAAAGTTTCATTCTACGTGTTGTACTTCTTCATATTTAAACTGCGTACTTAATTTTTAAACAAATTATTACTGGGTTTTTTAGATAAATAACAAAAAAGCAATTAAGTTTCGAGTTAATGTGTTTTATTTTTTTTACATGTTCTTAAATTTTAGTAATTGCAGACACGACGCGACGAGAACGTTTCCACTCCGAGAAAAGTGGGGTCCTTTCTTTCGTACGGACTTCAGGGATCCGTCTACGTAATATAAAATACGTAAATACATATATATTTAATGGGTAAATGATACCTGTTGTGTTATTGATATTTTATAATGTCTTTCTCTAATGCGATAGAAAATACTTTCAGCTATTCTATTATTAGTTTTTAAATACAGTCGACTCTCGTTAATTCAAACCTTCGATAAAACGACATCTGGATAATTCGAAATACATATATGCTCAGTCCCTAGAAAAACTCTTGATATATCGAACTAAACAATGCGTTTTGGGCACTCATTATTTGAAGTAAATCTGTGGCTGGTCAGACTACAACACGCGATAATTCGAAGTTATCTTATAAAACTCTCGACAATTCGAACACTCACTGTCATGTAAAGTCCTGTAGCAAACAAGTTGAAGCTTGCATGTTTAGAGTTGTGTTGTCTCTGAGTGTCTCCCCTGTAACGTAGCCTATTTGGTGATCTATGGGGTCAATTAAGTGGACAATAGAGCAACCGTGCCTATTGTCAGCCGTCCCTATCTTTCGTTTAATACGGGGCCTTGCTACTTATGTGTTCAGAAAGGATGATCCGCTTTTGTGAAGAAGAGATGCGTAGGATTGTGTATGAATGTATTCTTTAATACAGGACTTTTAACTTCTGTATTTATACTTCGTTATATAAACTTTTTAAAAACACTTAAAAAGAAATTTATACATATATACACAATTGTTTTTTATTACGTAGTTTCAAATTTAAATGTTAGGAAAAAAATTATCTTCGTGTATTTTGGAATTTTTTTTCTACCTTCTTGATAATTCGAAGTTTTTCATTGGTTCCTCCAACTTCGAATTACTGAGAGACGACTGTATTTGCGCGGAAACACCTTTTTCAAACACACTTTAACTCTACGTATATTATTTTCTCTATATTTCTTACTTAAGTTGGCTTAGTTGGTTTTGCTCTGGCCTTGTAAGCCCAAGTTTGCATGTTAGACCCCTGCCACAAGTCGGTGGCTTTCATGATGTAAAAAATCGACAGCTCCACGTCGTATGATTATGCGACGTGTAAAGATCCCTAGAGTGCCTGTTGGGCGTGGATACTTTAGGTAAAATTAAATTCCTTGCACAATTCCGCATCGTCAGAGCAGATATCTTTCTCCGATTTGGAAAATAATCGTCAAAATTACATGGCGGCAATTGGTATCTACCTATACAATGTTGCACTAAAAAGTGATACCCGCTCCCGGAGAATGTACTAGGTCTCCATGTTAAAAATACCACAATTTTCAGGTCTAGTTGAAATTAAATAAAAATATTTCTTCCTTAAAAAAATTAACAGTTACTGCATTTTTTGGAAACAAGTGAAGTTACATTACGAACTTATTTTACGTTCTTTTAGTGTTCGTAAAATGAAAGGTTTCAAACTGCGCTCCAGCGAGAAGGATGACACTGTAGTCGTTATTCCCGGCTGTGCACAGCTCCAACATTGACGGTTTGTTCGTTTTGTTTCGGTAGTTCAGGTTAGAAATAGGGCGCAAGAGTAATTAATTCGAAATAAATTAAACTTTTTAACTGAAACTAGGACGCATCAAACAAAAACATTTTTTTTCACGGAAGAACATTGAAAAAAATCTTTGTAATTTAAATCTAATGAAATAGACACTAAAAGCTAAAGCTTTTTCTATAACATGTCAAAAAAAAACCCATAAAATTCGAATTCTAACAGTCAACTGAAACAAATCTCACATCGAGATTTATTTACAAAAAGGATGCTAACTTTAGTAACAAAACTTATAATATCAAATGATAGGGGGAATAGGAGATAGGTATCAGGAAATAAAATTCATAGCAAGAAAAATTAAGAGTCAAATACATTGTTAAATTAAAGCAGACGATAGCAGTATGAAAGAAAAAATTTCCAACGTTAATAGATGTATTAAAAATAGTTTCAAAGAACCTATTTCATATTTACATATTCTGATTTATATTCAAATCTAGAACAACTACGTAGTTTATT
>BMAO01021730.1:0-25610 GCA_019973975.1 Trichonephila clavata
AAAGGGAATTCTTCAAAAATCTAGTTCAGGCTCCTGGAGATGTCTTAACTATATATAAGTAAATATATTATTATCGTAGAAGCATTTTTTTTAAAAAAGAGAATTTTTAAAAATAGGTGATTTTAAGTAACATTTTTTGGCAAAAGATTGCATTTAAATGAATTTTTATTGTAATAATATTCTTAAAACAAATTTATACGTGTATTCTAAGTGACACTAAATATTAAATAAATATTCATTTGTACGCTTTTGCAAAATCATGGTTAAAAAAGTTATTTTTCCCTAGACATTTTGTGTTTAGTAATACATTTTAATTTTCTTAAGATTCATTGAAAATGTCTTAAACATAGAAATTTTAAACAATTCATTATTTACAACAAGATACTTATAATGGCAAACGATTATGTAAATTGCAATACTTAAAATAGATTTACTAAAAATTCAATTAATAAATTATAGCCAACAGTACTTGGAAAAGCCAGTTAAATATATAAGAAATATTTAATATTTTATATTACACGTGAAGGATTTTCAGCCAAAATCTTTGCGCCCAGAATTCCTAAAATGCAAACGTGTCACGAATTTACATTGCATCTAACATAAATGCGCGTGCTAGGGTAACTATTTCTAAATATAAATGTTTTACTTTTGTAAGCGAAACACGGATTGCTAGTTAAGTGAAATGGGCGAGATAACGTTAATTACCTGATAAGTATTTAGAATGGTGTAAACTTTCCTATGTAATAAGTATTTATTTAATAAATAAAAGGTTTATTTAGAGTGTCAAGTTTAAGATTACTTTAAAAAAAACACTAATATTTAACGAAAAAGACCGTTTTTTGAAAATGCAGAACAAGTGTCCAATTATGCAATGAAAATCTTAAAAGTAACATAAAAGTATTCATCAAGGTGTCTCCAGTTATTTTTTCCAGTAATACTTAACATACAGTGGTGGCCAAAAATTGTGGACATTTTTTAAAATTGTTATGTTTTTTAAGTTTGTATATTTATAGAAAATTTTACGTTGCATAAAATGTAAAGAATTTTATATATTTTTAAATAACATTTAATACTGAATTCAATACAAAAAACAAAATTCAAATATTTGCATTGCAAAAAAATTATGCGGCAATAACTGTCGATATACATTAGATATACTGATGATAGCAGTGAGTTATCAGAGCTTAGTGAGGTTGCCTATATTCTTTATTACAGCTTCACATATCGATGTTTCATTGAGCTGAAAATAGTTTTAGGCTCTTCCTTCGTTATTACATGATGCCACAGGGAAAATTATATCCTCAGTTAGTTCTTTTTTATTCCGTGGTACCTTATTCGGCAAGAGTTTTCAAAAGAGTTTCATTAAATTTATCGAGGCTCCAAATTCACACATCGCCATGATTTGGAATTTTGGAGGCTGTATGCAGTGAAATAGATGTCATCCTCATCATTTGATAGAGGTTCAAAATTGCAAGGTCAACTGATGCAAGTCTTCGTGTTAGTTTGAAGAATTGCAGTAAAAGCAATAAAATAAAATAAAATTAATACTTGTTTCGAGAAAACCCGCATTTAGAAGAATTTAAGGAAAGGATATCTGTCATAAGACACAGATGCCCTTTTCTTAAATCTGTATTTTTTTAAAAATTTTCTTCCGAATATTACAGCATGATCATAGAGCGAGATATTGTTCATTACATTGAAATAAGCCGCCTCCAATTGTATGGGTATGTAATTGTATGAACTACAGTAACATTCTAGAAGAAATTTTTTCGACTGGATAATGTAACATTAGAAGTAAGCTTAAACTTAGATAGATGGATGCTGTACATAAATATTGCTTGGTTCTTTCAAATAAGAATTGGAGGAGTTAAGCTGCGCTAAGTAGAGGTGATTGGAAACGTGTCTGTTCAGAAGTCAGTAGAAAATCCTTTGCAATCGCTCCATGTATAATGATGAAGATGAGAAACGTCATTGTTTTATAAAAGCATCATTTCTTAAAAGTTTTATTTCTGGTTTTAAAGAAAATATTTAATCATCTATTTGAATTACATCTCTTCTTTATGTGGTTATTTTTTCTCTGTTAGTAATTGTATTCATTATGCTCATAAAATATAGTTTAAAATATTTACGTAAACTTATATAAATCAAAATTACAAAATATTCAATGTTCAATAATAAAACTGTGTTCATTAATATTCTATTAAATATATACTATTGATAAAAATTAATAATATTATAAACAAATTTGTAAGCTTTATTATTTAAGTATTTTTCTTGAGTTTTTAATTAATTGACGTTAAATAAACTCAGCGGGAGATTTATATTGTAATTAAATATTTATTTTAAACTTAGAACGAAGAGAATGAACTGCCTAACTTTATTCATCAGATCAATTAAAACAAATTCATTTTTAATAAAAACACATAACTTTGTTATAAATAAATTAGCCTCTATTCTGATAGCTACTTTAAACTTTGTTTTACATCACTAGTTCTTTCATAAAACCTTTTTCATTAGCAAGCAAAGCATTTTTCGAAGCTTTAGATACATTTAATTTGTTTGTAGTGTAAAAAAATTATAAAATATTTATTTGATTTTTTGCTTCTCAAAAAAATTATATCTATCAACTGCTATTCTTCTTGAAAAAATTTAGTTCATTGTAATGTAGCTTGTATCCCAATAATGAATTTAAGTCAAACAATTTTCTTTCATAATGAGCTTTTTCTTAAGCATTTTCTAAGTAAAATTGTTTAGCAAAAAGCCTATTGCAAGGAAAAAAGTCTAGAAATTTTTTTTCTTGTTTCAAGGAATATTTTAAAGAGGTCATTAAGGCTCAAAATTAATGATTTATTCCATGAAAATTAATGCTTTATGTTTTCACAAGAATAATGGTGTTTCTATACGAATAAATTATTAAAAGTAGATGAAAGGTATATTTAACCATGGAAATATTATTTAATTTTAGAATATTTCCTCGGGCTGTTTAACCGGTTTTCCCAATGAATCCAATTATGTTGGTTTTAGAAGATAAAGAAAGATTTCCAAAATTTTTTCATAAGTTATCGTCATTCATTATTTCACAATTGTAACTATTTTAACAGAGAATTAAATACTGTTTTTTCAATAATAATTTCAAAGAATACAGACATATTAGTATTTTAGAGGTTTAAATATATATCAGAAATTTCCATGGATAAAGCAGAAATTAGTTATCATTTATGAAAACATTTTTAAGTAATAAAAGTGTAAATGTTATTAATAATGATAAATAAGCAAACTACTTATGAGTTAAATTCTTACAACGGGTATATCCGTTCCTTTTATTAATCCTCTTGGAAAAATATTTCTTTACTGTTGTATATTTGTGAGAAGAATAGAACTCAGTACCTATGGATTCGTAAGCACTTAACATACCACTACACCAAATGGTCACTGCAGTCCGGAGGCTATTACTGGTGAAAAGGGCTCTTATTCGGCAGGACAGAGCCCGCGACCTTCTGTTCCGTAAGCACGTAACATATCGCTGGGCTAAGATCCGGCTTGAGTCCGGAGGCTGTTACTGGCTTATATAGATACTACCACCACACCTCCCCTACCAGTGAGTCAGTAGGCGAACGAACGATATCGTTGTTATGGCAAGCATGTCTGTGCATCATTTGGTTCTGACGCCTTGTTGGTTGCGTCATTTGGTTCTGTCGTCTTGTTGTTGCGTCATTTGGGTCTGACGGCCTGGTCACATTTGTGGCGGATAGATGGTGCCACGACAGTGGCACAAAGGTTGCGGTTTCTTTGCTCAGTGTCATGGTACAATGAAAGAGATTCGTTCCGTAAGCACGTAAACATGCCGCTGGACCAAAATGACCACTTGAGTCCGGAGGCTGTTTACTGGCTAAAAATACCACATCTCCACACTGGCTTATATAGGAACACCACCACAGCACACTCCCCACCAGTGAGTCAATGGATAGGCAAATGAACGATATAGTTGTTATGGTGAGCATGCGGGTTGTTGCTGTTGCGTCAAGTGGGTCTTATGGCTTTGTTTTGCTGCTGCAGTGGGTAGATGGTGCCACGATAGCTGCTCGAAGGTTGCGTGTTTTTTTTTAGTTCAGCGTCAAGGTCACCAATGAGAAGGATAGAACTTGGTACTTCTGATTCGTAAGCCCGTAACATATCACTAGACCAAAATGATCCCGCAGTCCCGTGGCTGTTACTGTCTTATATAGGAACCACCGCTACATTAATAAAATCACTTTCTGTAGAAGAACTGCGATTTATGCAAATGCGAGTTGCTATTTAAACAGTAAATTGTAAATGAAATCAATAATCGTTAGGCTGCTACGAAATCTAGAGTATTAGAGTTAATAATCGAAGCCCTCGGAGGTTCAGAAAAAAAAAAATCTTATGCCTTACTGATCAAGTTACCTCCTCAAGCCAGGACGTCGGATCTAGCGGGAGGAAAGTGATCCAGTTATTTGTGACAATATTTAGTGTAGTAATTAAATTGACCACTCCCTTGCTTAAATAAATCTTCTGATAGTAAATTAAAAATAAAATAAAGATGTTGATTTTATTATAATGTCTGTTTATTTGATGCCTTCAACTTCACCAGCGACCGCAGGCTCACGATATAGTTATCTAATTTTCATACAATTTAAATATCATATTATGTCCCTTAAAACAAATCACCAATATTGAGAATGAAGGCTGAAAGTTTAAAATCATAAATAAGCAATTGCATTTCAAACTGAAATAGAATTCAAAAAATATGAAATTAAGGAATGTATAGTTGGAAATTTTCTCTTAACAATAACTATATAAACATTTATATAATACAATTTCGATGGTATATCTCTTTGAATTTGACGTATATATAAAATATTCAGAACAATAGAAAAATGCTTCTTTATGAATTTAAACAAACTCTAGTCTCATTGTAGTTCACAAAATTATTTAATTTATAGGTCTTGATCAAACAATTTTTCTCTACCTCATTCTAGAAAAACAACAAGATTCATATTTTAATATAAGGCTCCATTCTGTAACAATAGAAGAAACACACATATAAAAAAAGTTTGCGTAATAAAAAAAGTTTTGCGTAATAAATTATGTTTTTTTTAAAACAAAAGTATTACTTATATCCCTCTTACAGATCATGCGCACCGACGGGAATATGTATTTAGAAAATACAACTTAAGTATATAGAGTAACTCGATGAGATGTAACGATAATATGTCTATTTGGGATAACATATTGACTGATACATGGAAATATCCATATGTTTGCCAATCTGTTTACTTTTCTCAATGGTCTTTGCATCGTGAAAGGGAAACAGAATCTCTCAAAGAAGTTCCAAGCAAATTTAAGAAAACAGACTCAGCTCAAAAGATCAATTGTTGAAGATACACAGGTTTTAACATCTATTGTCTTTTGAAGAAAAATTCCTTTTAGAAGAAATATAATGACTAGTTTGAAATATGATTTTGATAAATAAAAAATACCCTTTTTTTAATTTTATCATTAAATTTTTTCTTCAATTTTCTCCTCAGGCTGTTGTAAATATTTTTACTAAAACTAACGTAATTTTTTCGATTTTTTTTTTTTTAATGCTTTATTTTTCAACATTTTTTGCAGAAATCTTTATTTTACTTTAAACGTGTCAGTACATTCCAAATGGTTCTTAAACATGAAGAATTTCTAATGTTATATTTTAATTGCAAATTAATGCGACAATTCTAAAAATAAAACGAAAATTAAGGTGTATGTGTTTTCAAGTCCAATACATATACTTCGGTATATACTGATACTGGAATTATACAAAAGTTTATTTATTTCTTAAAGTTATTTTTTTATTTTTTAGACTTCATAGATAAGAGAAATTTCTTGAGAAACTGTTAATTTTTGGAAAAAAAATTATATTTTGAAACATTTATTGCTTTTAATCATATGCTTCTCAAATGCAGTTTATGTTACATCAACGAGTCACATATAAGGTAGAAAATAAAACATATTTAAATACTTTATTACAACGCACAAAATCATTAGAATTCTCGTAATTTAACATTGCAAATGACAAAGATAATTTTTAATGTAAGATACAAAATAAAATATGAGAAATATAAAATACTTACAAGAGTGTGGGTTCAGAGATTCGGCTGAAATGTATAATCGATTGAATTTTATTTGGCTCATACTATAAAGCACAATTTTTTTTTATAAACGAAGGAAAATTTCAACTATTTTTATTTTAATTTCATGTAATTGTTAAGTAATATTTATAAGATGCGTGTTTATTTCTAATGTAAAAGTTAAAGCAGTAGCATTTACAATGCGTTTGAAAAACCTTCCAGTTGTACTTCTCTTCTACTTTCCAAGTCTCATTAATTCAATACGAGCTTTTGTTTTTACATTCTGAACTGTTTTTATAACACCTCTTGTGCAAAATAAGTGAAATACAAGGGTGATCAAATGAAAAGGTACGAAACGACACGGTGGGTACAAATATAGACTTTATATTCAAAATATACACCATAGGCCTGAGCACAACGATCCCACTGATGAACAAGCCGCAGGATTCCTTGTTCCCAGAATTCCTGTGGCTGTGACGAGACCCAGTCCTTCACAGTGTCCTTGAGTAGTCGTCCGAGTTGAAGCGCTTTCCTTTCAGGTGTTTCTTCAGTGGACCAAACACATGGAAATCGCAGGGAGACATGTCCAGACTGTAGGACGGATGGTCCAACGTCTCCCATTGGAACTTGTCCAGTTCCATTTGTGTGACTCTGGAGACGTGTGGACGCGCGTTATCATGGAGCAGAACCACACCCTCCGTGAGCACCCCGGTCTTTTGTTCTTGATGGACCTGCGTAGGCGTCGGAGTGTCTCACAGTTACACATCGGAGTTAATGCTTTTTCTGTGCTCGAGTAATTCTGTGCTCGCATCATTTGGACGCCGCTTTTTATAAGAGCCTTTGCTCTCTCCTGCGCATGCGGGCATCCGCGCATGATCGATCTCAGTCAGAGTCTCCAATGGCATCCCGAGATGTCTCGCTACATTCTCCCTTAGCGGAATATGCAAATATTTAACTGTTTCATTTTTATGTCGTTTCGTACCTTTTCATTTGATCACCCCTTGTATATATAACACAAATCTCGAGAATTACAAATTCCTGTTATTTAATCATAAAATAAATAACGTTTATGTCTGTGGAAGTCTTAAAGAAAGATAACTATTGTAGGTAAAATACAGCTGAAAAAATTACAATAACTGTTCATAGTACTCAAGTTTATGTTTTACCGTGATACCCGAAGGATCTTGGTCGAGCGTCCGCTTTAATTCTGACTAGTTGTTTGAATCACGTTGTCACTAAAGGAAATAACTTGTTCAAGTTAAACCTAACGTGGCTCAATCTTTCTCAGTTTGCATGACGTGGAATCTTGAACAGTATAGTGCAAACTCAAGAATCCGTCACTTAGCTGTGTTCTCGCTTTGTTTTGGCAGTGCACTGAAGTTAATAATTGTCAAACATAATTATCAAAGCATAGAATTTGTCTAAAACATACTTGGCCTTTAGATGCAAAAAAATTCTTAGCCTTACAGGATGCATTTTAGCTTTAAGAATGAAAGAATCTTGACAATTAAAATTCGGAATGAATTCAGTATTTGGGATAAAAATTTTATCAATGTTGCTTTGGACTTGGGCCAAGTTTTCTAGTATTCATGGTTCACAAACACGTAGGCAGCGTTGAAGAGTTCATGGTTTCGAGTCTTGAAGATAGCCCTGAGTTGATGGTTCCACTGAAAGCTCGTGGCTTAGGTGGGCCGCTGCAAGTTAAATCTGTCATGTTTCAAAGTCCGCACATAAGTGTGATGTGGAAGTTAAGAAAGTGAAATGCAAGCTCAGATGTCGTTATCGGTACTTGATCATAGTTGAAAATTACGAGGTTTGTCGAAATAGCCCTCGGGGTGCTTTACAGTGCAATATTATTGATACTAAAAATGATACGTTTTATACAAAACATTTAAATTTTTTTCTTTTTGCCCAATGGTTTTAATATCTCATAGACCACACTTCATTTCTTTAACATTATAAAACTACAAAACAAGTTCATATATAAATTATTTGAAAGATTATATATATATAATGATATATATATATATATATGTAATTCGACTCATTACTCACTGCAAATAGCATGTCAAAGCCCTTCTTTCAAAATTTAAAAGTTTGAATAGTTTTAAAAAGTTTGCTCAGTTATAATAGTGAATACAAGAATATAAGAATTCTCTATAAAGGAATACTTTTTCAAGAAATTATTATAACTGTAACGATAAAAATGATACTTTTGTTTTAATATGAATTTACTGACCTCCAAAAATTCTAGGATTTATATAAAAGAGGACTATTTGTGTTATTTTCATCATGAAAAAATATTATTATAAACCGAATTTATAACTTTAAAATATTAACTGAATACATAACGAGCTTTATCACAAGAATAAAACTTCATTAATCTTATTTTTATAGATAACGTTTATGCTTTCTCAGAAACTTTCTCTTGTTAACTTTATTATAACAAAAAATAACTATTAAACGTAAACAAATATTATATCAATCTTTTGACACACTCTTCTATGTATTTATTTATATGCCTATGCTTATATTGTTATTAAAATAACTTTCAAGGAAGAAAAGGGAAGATTATTTAAAAATATCTCTTCCCCACTTCAAGTTAGACGCCAATAGAATTCTTTCAATATTTTATCATCACCAAAAATGAGTTTTACGAGAAACTCTAGTGACGCCATTTTGTAACAGCCTCTTAAGGAACAGGCTGTCTGCTACAAGAGGTAATGAAGCAGCGTCTAAAACTGCTGAAACAGTCTTACATAAATTAAAGATTAAACATCTCATGCGAAAAATTTTCATTTTATCATAAGTGCAGCTTTAAAAAAAACTTGTTGTTTTACTTACAGTTAAATGACTCAAAATAGTGGAAATATTAAGAGTTAAATTGAGGAAAAAAAATATATCGTTTCGTAAAAGCAAATGCTTTAAAAACACATGATGCGTTCAATGGTAATGCATGCTTCAGAGAAGTTTTAATTTTTCTTTTTCCTTCTCCTCTTTTTTTTTCTTTTCTTTTTCTTCTTCTACTCATGGAAACTTTTTATTGACGTAGTAATTCAAGAAAATTGGTTTTGTTCTGAGGAAAAGTAATGTTTAGGATTTCTAAATTAAAATGTATGTGTTCTTACAATGTAAATTACTCGAAATCGTTTCATTTCAATGCCATTTAATATTTTGGTAACAAGATACGTAAAAGAAACAACAAATTAAAAAATAACGTGATCCAAAAAGTCAGTTTTTCTCAATAAAGAAGTAACAATGGGCTATTCACTAGGTCTCTCCTCTCGAAATCCGGTTTTCTCCGCGTCCAGTCACAAATTGGTAATTTAACACCTTGCGTATCATGCAATCACTAGTGCAGTATTTCTCAAACTGTGGGCGCACCTCCCCCCCAGGGGGGTGATAACTCTTCGAGGGGCGTGAGTATATTGAAACATCGAAAACAAAAGATTATTTAAAAAAAACTATTGATTTACTGAAAGTAAATAAACAAACTACATTCTGACATAATGAAAAATAAAAGACACATTTACACTGATATAAAAATACATTTATAAATGTTGCAGTACTGCACAATGTATTTATAATTAATTTAATAATACTAAGTTAAGGTTTAATAATTACCAATGACCCATGGGCTTGTCATATATAAAATTATATAAAAGAATTAACACTTATATTGATGATTTTCACGGTTTATAATTAATCCCTTTTAAAGATTAAAAGTTACGCGATTCACTCCGCAATGCCATGTTTTCTACGTAGGCGCATGAATGTGATGTATTGGTGGTGAGGGGGAGAAAAGGAATTCATAAGAAAACACTCTGAAATAAGTACATCCTTCTTAAACACTGTCTGGATCCTTCGGTTCTAGGTTCCCAGCTTTCGGAACAATTTTATGGATAGCCAGTGCACAGAAAGATCGTACTTCGAAAAAACGTATATATACGTCGGGGTTAAATAAGCTGAGCGAGAGGTTTATATACGCCGGTTGCACTTAAGAGGTGCTAGTTGTATTGAAGCTTCAGGGTCAAAGTATTGTATTACTGAATTCAATACTTTGTTATTGTATGGGGGAGGCTATGAAAATCATGATTGAATGTTGGGTCACAAATATGGCAAGTTTGAGAAGCACTGCATTAGTGGATACATGCTACGTATCGTGCAAAATCACATTGTAACCTCCTGTGAATATAGGGTTTATTTAGGTGTACAACCAGAGTGTAACCAGCATAGGAAACATAATACTGTAGATTTTCTTTTATTGGGATTGTATAAAATTACAAAAAAGTTAAGTTACAAAGTGTCTGGGTTACAAAGATTTGGAAAAAAAGAGGAAAATTAGAATCAAAAATAACAAATCTTGTGAAATTGCTCGAAATGCTCCTTGGAACAAAAAGCCTTTCCACTTGCGTTACTTAAGTGCATTGCCATTTTTGTTCCATTTCGTCATCTTCTCCAAATAGATAAATCCGTATCAGTATCACTGTCGTATTCATCGGTTCGAGCAAATATTCTGATTCAGTATCAATTTCATTGAAATCCAACTATATTCGCAAAGAAAGTGCAAAAACAAACCACAAAAAAATTATACAAACATTAAAAAGCGAAACTAAACACGAAAGAACGGGAGCCTTAGTCAGCATCAAAAGGAAAAACGAAATGTGCATCGTAACATCAAGCTCATCGTCCGAGAAATCTCGGATTTGCGCGTGCGCTAGAAAGTACAGTCAAGAACGTAAGGGGCTCTGCTAGAACAACACCTACAAACAAGTGAATGTCACTACCAAATAGTATATACACTCAAGAGCCAAAACATTATAACCACCCCTACATTTTGCAATGAACTCGCCTGAATGACTTGGAAGGCACGTGATCAGGTGGAAGTGGTATTTAACAGCTGCTGGAGAGTCTGAAGAATCATTCTTTCCTTACTTCTGTGTGTGATGGGAAAGGCTGCGGATCTAAGTGACTTTGATAGAGGGCAGATTGTAACGGCTTGAAGGCTCGGAACAAGTATTTCCGAAACTGCACGACTCGTGGGTTGTTCGCGATCTACAGTTGTTAGTACTTATGCAAAGTGGATGAATGACGGTGAAACTAGCAGTAGATGACATGGTGTTGGACGTCCACACGCTATCAAAGAAAAAGGTCGTCGGAGAGTGTCTCGCATGGTGAAGCAAAACCGGAGCCAGACAGTGGCTCAGCTGACAGCGGATTACAATGCAGAGCCAAGTAGAATAGTATCGGAGCACACTGTTCAGCGGACACTGTTGGATATGGGGCTACGCAGCAAACATCCCACTCGTGTGCCTTTGCTGACCAAGCGTCATCGCCAACTGCGCCTGCGCTGGGCCCGGGAACATCGCGGCTGGTCCATGGATCAGTGGGAGAGAATTGCTTGGTTAGATGAATCATTGTTTGTCCTTCATCACACCGATGGCCGTGTCAGGATACGCCGTCTTCCAGGCAAACAGTTGTTCCCTCAATATACAGTAGGTCATACACAGGCCGATGGTGGTGATATGGGACGTTCTGTTGGGCGTTTCTGGGACCGGTGGTTGTGGTAGAGCAGACCATGAATGCTACAGGGTATCTGAACATCATTGCGGACCAGTTGCATCCTTACATTGCCTCTGTTTTTCCAACTGGAAATGGAATGTTCCAACAGGACAACGCCCAGTGTCATAAGGCTAAAATTGTGTTGGAGTGGTTCCAGGAACATGATGCCGAATTCCAGTTAATGTTCTGGCCGCCTAACTCACTGGATCTCAATCCGATAGAACACATTTGGGATGTCATGGACGGCAGCTCAGAGTTTAAAGACCACCAATTCGCAATATCTCGGATTTGCGTGATCATTGCTTAAACATCTAGTACAATCTTTCTCCAGCCATTTACCAAGGACTTGTGGCATCCATTCCAAGGCGGGTTGAAGCTGTGTTGCGCGCCAAAGGTGACCCAACTCGTTATTGACAGGTGGTCATAATCTTTTGGCTCTTGAGTGTATGTGGACAGTGAGATAGATCAAATAATATAGATGATTATAGAGAATATCATATGTCTATGGATGATATAACATCGAAATTAATTAGTTCTTGAATTATAATTGCGTAGCTACTTTAAAATTACAAGATCTCGGAGGACTTTTTTTGTAGCAGGTTTAAGAAGTTGTATCTGGTTTCAGATAAGCAACAATATATTCTTACCCTATTGCATATCCCCTTCAGGACCAGCGAAAGGAGAAAGAAACGTTTCCCCAGACCCACAAGTTTCGAGAGTATACGCACGCGTTAGTGGACGAATTTAACCGCTAAGCCTTATTTCATTTAAAAGTTCATATAAAATCTTTAATGCAATCAAATACGCTAAAATTTACAATTTACTATCATTGATAATATCTCAATATAAGATTCAAAAACTTTCGCTAAATTAAAAAAAAAATGCTAATTTTTAAGAAAATATTTTTATTTTAATAAAAAAAGTATCTTTTTACTCTTTTCTCCATGATGATTAAATAAAATTGCAAAAACAAATATTATCTGGCATATCCCTATTTTGATAAATTTACTCTCACATAGACTTGTTTAGTCTTGGACTGATACAAATCTTTTAAATAACAGCTAATATATCTTTTTTTTAAATTTATTTTTAACTAATCCTTATAGCTTTCTTAGAATCACATTAGTATTATGTTTTTTGTTCTTATGGTTATGACAACTCTGGTTGCGATAGCAACGAAAAGAGAATCGTTTGTTGTTAAAGAATTTTAAAAAAATCAGTAAGAACAAACGATTCTTTTTCGTTAAAAATGGGTCATCGCTTTTGTTTTATGAATATCTGCTTTTTAAACTTTTTTGAGATCAAAAATTGTGTTGTAACACACTGAACAAACTAAAAATAAATGTGGAAACTATTATTATTAATGTCTGGTGGCCAATAAACTAATAAGCCTTCAACTTAGTCAAAATATAAACAGAAATCCAGAGCGCTATAAATCACGAACCTATAAATGCCCGATTTATTTGAAAGAGTTAAACATGTGCAGTTGATTACATTAATAAATATAATTTTAAAAAAAACTCGTGAAGCCGAGAGCACATATTGAAGTTCAAAGTTTTGTGAAACATTGTTTGAAAAAAAAGCGGACTTCAACTGTCATCTAGTGCCTTGTAAAAATTTATATAAAAGCGTTCCAAACGCAAATCAAACCGGTGTGATCATTGCCCTCAGAGCAGGTAAGGCGTAATCACATATATGATACCGTGGACCCTGGAGGGAGAAACGCGTGATCACATACTTGTGATCATGATCCTGAACGGAATATAGCGTTGTCACTTTTATTTAAATTAATAAAACATTAAATTTCTGCAAATATCTGATTGTAATAATTTCGTGTCCGATTTAATGGTTTTTATCCATTCGATGCTCGTATCCCCCAGAATAATTTTCACCTCAACCAGCATAAGAAGGAGGTACCCTTACAAAGAGTATGATCCCCTGAAATTTATTTCCAATATCATTTAAATAAAAGGAAATTCAACCATACAATATTCTTATTACTTCCATTTAGACTTTCCCCAAGAATAACAGATATGCATATTACGGTTTTAAATATGTTTTAACCGTTTGTATTAAAAAGTCTGTAATCAATCTAATGAATCTGAAAAATTATGTTTATCATACTCAGGCTGACTGAACAATATTGATTTAGTAGACTGAATAGAGTTTTTTCTCCTTGAAATACTCTTTAATATTTTTAAAAAACTAAAACATTTTTTAGATTAAAAAAAAAACGAGAATTTGGATGAAGTAATATATATACTTAACAATGAGAGAGAGATAAGTTCTGTTTTTTTTTTTTTAAAAATATATTTGTGCAAATTTTGATAATTTCTAATACTCAAATATTCCTTTTGTGAATAACACAAAAACTTTGTTTAATAAAATTTTCAACACTTTTTTTTTATGCATTTTAATTTACAGAAAAAAAATGTTACATTTTTAAAAATAATACGCATTATTATACTGTATTTGTGGTACTTTAAAATTAATATAAGCATGAAATTTCAAAGAAATTGTAATGAAATAATTAGATTTTCAATGTCTTTGTTAATTCGAAAAGGATACTCAAAATCAAGGTACAGTAGCTATACACAATAATCAACTAATTTGAAAATATGCTTCTTTTTAAAACTTAATCTAAAATAATGTTGTTTTTTTCCATATTTCTTCAAGAAGCACTACTTATGTAGTTTTTAATCAAACTTCTTTACAAATGTTATAAAATTAACTTTATGGTTTTCTGTTTGATCTTAAACAACATAAATTAACATTCCGATATCAAATGAGACACGGTTTCTATTTTAATAGTAAAGAAATTGACACTTAATGAACTATCGTTGAAAACTTTTTAATCTGGAGAAATAAGATTTAATTATAAATCACGTGATTAAAATCTGTAATACCATGATATTACAAATATGCTTTTATAAATTCCCTGTTACAACTTCATAAAATAAATTATAACATAATTTTCAAACTTTGTATTTCATTTCAAAGAAATAAATTTGAATTTCACACCAATTTAACCTTCATGGCCACTCGATTTGTATGATTTACGGCAAAAATATCCTAACAAACTCAGTGCATAGGTAATAAGACTTTTAAGCCATTTACTTGAAAATAAATCTGGCAAATAAAATCTTAATAAAGTGTTATAAGTTCAAATACATTGCGTACATTTATTGCTCTAAGACAGGACTGGACAACCCGTGGCACGGTGGAGTTATAACACTAGCACACAATGTCTCTCTGAAAAAATTTAAGAAAATCTGAAAGAATAGTAATAATTAACCATTTTCTGCAGTAAATATAATAAAATAAATATCATTCACCTATATAACCCTATGTGAAACCTATAATAACCTAATTTTGTTAGCATCTGCAAGAGCTAATCCTAAAATAGATTACTTGACATAAGAAAAGTAATAATTTTAATGCCTCATAAGTTAGTACTGAGTAATTATTTTGATTTAAATGATTCAAGTAACTCATTTTTATTTTATTCATAACCTAACTGATTGAATTTGTAAAAGGGTTATTAACAATAAAACCTAATGTTGTACTTTCGTCTTATTTATTATATTATTTTTAAATTTCTACAACATACCTTACATTAAAAAATGTGCTATTTACATAAAAATCCCATAATAAGCTTATTAGTAACATTTATTCCCCTTTCCATAGTTGTTTGTTGGAAAAGTTGGAAGTGGCACGCGTAATTATTTTTTATCAAATAGTGGCAGTCTTCTTAAAAAGGTTGGCCACTAATTCTCTAAGAGATGAAAAAGAATCACACAATTCTATAAGAAGACGAAATTCCACCGTGTGTATAGAAATAGAAAAAAAACATATATTACAGCCACCCTTTCTGTGATTTTCTTTCTCCACCATCTTCCACCTCTAATGATGGATATCCTGAGATAAAGATTAATTTTCGTATTTGCTGCAGGGCTGTTTATTATGGATTATCTTTCTCTCAAATTATTTTTCCGTAGTAGCCGAAATAATCTTGCTATCAATGATCATATTAACTTTTTTTACTACATGTGGTAGCACATTAGAAGAAAGGAACGACTCCAGAATTGTTATATTTTTCTCTATCATAGAATATTTGCTTTTGAAAAAACCCTTAAAATATTAAAAATAGTTTTCTTGTAGTTCAGTTTAGATATACTAATTTGTCGTCATGTTAAAATCTTGAACTTTTAACCAGAAAATAACTTAGAAACAAAATGATTATTTAATATTTTAAAATTTCCAAACATTTATTGTTTAGTAAAAATATTACTTATTTTAAAACTTTTAGGAACTTCAAGTAAATTTCTAGATTATGTATAAAGTATTTTAATTTCAAATAAATACCATGTGACCCAAAAGTCCGTTGACATTTTAAAATTCAATAATTCACGTAATAATATAGAGGTAAAAATTGGCAAACATGTTTGAAATGACATGGGGTTTTATTCAAACCAAAAAAGTGCAGAAAACTTCCAACAGATGGTGCTTTATTTAACAAAAGCAATAATTAGCATAACAATTGATTTTTAACAATAAACAATGCTCTATAAAAAAATTTCAACATGTTGGTCGTCATTCTCCATCAATACCTGTTGTCGACTGAACAATGTCTGTAAAGCATATCTGTAGGTATGGTAAGAAATTGCTATTGGATGTTGTCTCTTCGCATCGCAGTAGACTTGCTTCTTCAGGTAACCTCATAAGCAATAACCGCAAGGATTGAGGTTTGAGGATGTGGGAGGCCAAGCATGACCGAAATAAAAGAAAGGTCTTGAGTGAGTGAGAGAAAAGTAACGTCACATTACTCTGCTCCTCTAGGGCTTTTGGCAACCGTCTTTGCAATTTTGAACCATGGCCAAGTTACGAGGACGGCATCTGAGCTGACACCTCCCTCCTAACTTCCACACCACATCAACAGTAGAGCATTTGAGACTCAACATATTAAACGGTCAACGACCCTTTCTGCGTGGTGAGCTCGAACTCATGACACACCGGCCACGAGTACGCTACCTTGACCACTAGGCTACCACGGCCACAAAAGCTGTTGAGAGAGAGTGAAAGAAATATTTACGAGCTTTATTTTAACATATTTAAAAAGTTCATGGCTAGTACTTTATTCATTCAATTGGTAATATTACTGATATATTTAATGAGCTAATATGAAAGAACAAGTTAGATTACGGTACCAGGATTAATTTCAATATATTAAGAAAAAACACATTTGGAATTCAATTCATTAAGAGAGATTATCATAACCTTATTTAGGATATTAGAGACAACTGAAATCTAAAACAAAAACAGCATAAACATCAGAACATAAAATATTTAACTTATTCATGTGCATTTAGTAGCGAAAATACATCAGAGAATGCTACCAGCAAAATATTTTGAAAAGTTAGCAAAAATACTAAATCTAAATCCTTATTCATTCAACAGTTGTTGTAGGTGCTGCAAATGTTGTAGGTGTAGGTTGAGCAGGTTTTTGGTGCTGCAAATTATCTACTTACTCACATTTAAATATCTAAAACCTTTTAATGGAAATAGATTTATTTAAATATCATTTTAAATCCATTTCAAAGAATAAAAATCACAACTGTTGAGCAGATTGATCTCATTTTTTATTTTTGTGCTTACTTTTAAACGCAGAGCCTTCATTGGTCGACACTTTCTAATGTGGGTGTATTTTAAACGATAAACACAAATAAGGTTAAATTTGAATCTCAGAGAAGATAAATATGTGTTTACATTATTGCAAAAAGAACTTTCCATTTTGTAAATCAAATATTAGCTAATAAATTGAGAAAGGGATTAAATTGTATACCAGGGGTGATTGAGATTAAGTTATATCCCAATATTCCCTTTATGGAGATGCAAAGGAAAACTTGCCGCATTATACATAATTCCCTAAGAGGATTAAGTCACAGTAATGAATTACTCTAAACAGGCTTAGGATTACAAATTGTTTTAAATTGTAACACTAAATTCAAATGATACTATTAAAATGTTCTTCCAAATCCATGTCATGTTGAAATAATGTATGCTTATCCAAAATGTCCAAATATTTATAATTAATTTATATCTTTTAGAAAGAATATTTATATAATCATTATCTGTATAATATGATTTGAAACCAAAATAATCTTTAATCTTTTATTCACCCACAAACTTCACCTCACACTTCATTATTCTTGATCAAAATGCACTCACAGGTTTGTCACAAGACTTTTTTTTATTGACAAAAGAGAAGAAGAGTATAAATATAGAATTGAAAATATTAAATATAGAATGTTAAATATAAAATTATTAAATACAAAATGATTAAGTATAGAATAATCAAACATAGAATAATCAAACATAGAATTATAAAAACAGAATTATTAAATATAGAATTATTAAATCTAGAATTGTAAATTACTGTTAATGCATTTTACACAGTAGAATCCTGAAAACTCAACCTAATGGGGACTAATGGGTGGCCAAGTTTGTAAAAATGCGAGACTATCAAGAACTGGATTAAAAAAGAATGAGTATGGGTGTTTCCTCAGAAAATTATTGTACTGTACTTGTATTTAGTGTTTTCTTGAAAATGCAACAGAAAATAGACTGCCTAAATGCCCTTGAGCGAAGGAAAAGTACGTTCTTCATGAAAGCATAGAGCATTCCCAACTTGAAAATGAAAATTAATGAATTAGTAGAATGCAGTAATTTACCTGATCAAAGACACCTCAGAAAAATACTCTTTGAAGGCATAAAACTGTCTATTATGAAAACTTAAATAACAAATTTTGCAAAAACTGGCTACTTCGTCTCAAAGAAATGCATAATATCCTGTTGTTTTCTGTACCCCACTTCGGTTTTTGCTTCTTTATCACGAAGATGACGTAGATACAATAAATTCATTGCCGATGCACCTTGTTGTTCGAAATACAAGGACAGTTACAATACAGACTTAAGTCTCTCACTATGTGATATTTTAGGATTTTGTACGGTGTCCTCAACGTTAACATCATCATTTTTTTGACATTTTTTCATTAACTGTCACAAAAGCTATAATTTCTGGATCGGACATAATGTCTTGCTCAGTATAGTTCTGGAACCACTGTTCTGGTCTGCAAGGATGTGGCCGAATTATCCGGACTGCCGGGCAATCGAGTGCCGAGTTTTCGGGACTCTAAGCACTGATTTTTAGATACATATATTTCAATTTTCAGAGAAATATTTAACAATTTATTCATCACACACAGAGAAGTATTCAATAATTTTTAATTATTATAACAAATTATTCTTTCATAACTAATCATGTTAATACATGCTCTTCAA
The DNA here is from genome assembly GCA_019973975.1 of Trichonephila clavata. Lineage (NCBI taxonomy): Eukaryota > Metazoa > Arthropoda > Arachnida > Araneae > Nephilidae > Trichonephila > Trichonephila clavata. Next base: position 19,032 of record BMAO01021730.1, read on the forward strand.
CGTATATTTTCCAGAAAACATTTAGTGATGTGAACACTTAAATGGTCACCTGCAAATTTAAAATGGCAAAATGCCTTTGGGTTTGTGAGGGAGTAAATATTTACGTCGCACTGTTCAGCTACACTAAGACTTTTGGGGCAGGATCTCGTAATTTTGAACCATGGTCAAATGACGAAGGTGACACTTGAGCTGATAATCTCTTGTTCAATTGGTATCATTGTATTTTGTTTAGTTTTAAAACTTCTTTAAAAGCAATGATAAATTTTTAAAGTTCAAAGTCTTGAATATTGGAAATCAGAATGTAATTAAAACTTCAGATGCAAATGTATGTAATGACGATTTTTTTTAATCAGTATAATAACAAATCTTTTTTATATCATATATTGTGTTTTAATACATTTTTTTTTATTTCCAATGGGGCTGAGGATTGGTGTTTTACCATTACATGCCTACTACATTCCATGGGACCTGTTATATCATTTTAGTGCGGCATAATATGGGGTGGAATACTAATCAGCGCAGGTAATTTTGGTGCTCAGTTTCCTCCCTAGAGGGAGGCACCTGAACTCTGACGATGCGAAACCGAACTCAGGAGTTTAATTTTATCGAGAGCACCCAAGCCAGACAGAAGTTCAAGGGATCTTTTAAATGCCACATAATCATGCAACATAGACGCTGTCAATTTTCTACATCATGAAAATCCACTGACTTGACACGGAGTTGTATCTGCAACATTAGGTGTACAAGGCCAGCGACAAATCTACGCTGCCCAGATGGCTGTTATTTTACAATTTAATAAATGCCAGTTTAAAAAATTTATCTAATTGATAGACATAGTTTTGGTACTAATTAAGTTTAGATAATTTTCACTCAGTTCACTCGGCGCAATTACTAATCAAAATAACTTTATTAATTGAATTTCAATATGCTTCATTCTCAAAAATCTAAACATAAACAATTTAAAAAACTCATGTGCATGTTACATAGATAATATTTCTTACAATTTTTTTTTCAATTTTGGAAGCATTTGATTTTAGTTTGAATCTTTAAGATATTAGAAGCTGAAAACGCTACTAAGAATTATTTCACGCATATTTACAAATTTTCAAAACTTTTATTAGTTAATTGAACTTAAATTGAAGTTTTTCTTAAGAAACAAAAGAGAGAATGCAAAGAAGCAAAAAAATGATAAATTTGTTTCTTTACAACATATATACATAAATAAGACATATATAACGTATATGTTGCAGAAAGTTAAGGTGTTTCAGCATAAAAGTAATTTTTTGAAGAAAATTGTAAATTTCAAATGCCGATTGCATAAACGTAGCAATTGCATCGTGGAGGCGAGGCATTTAGAGGGAAATGCTTAACAAGAACACATGTTAAAATTTAAAGTAAGAAACCGCTAGAGTACTATTAAAAGTGGACTGGATATAAACTTTTTCGAAATAAGCTCCAGTATTATAACTCAAGCTATCAGCCCATTATTATTGTAGTTCCTTATTGCAATTCGCTTTATTCAATTAATTGTATTTACACATCACATTTCTTCTATAAAACAATTAGCGTTTAAAACTTACGATAACATCAAAGAAAATTCCTTTTGAAACTCTTTTTCAATCCCTTTACTCTGAAAAAAAATGTCTTTCGACTAGCTAAGTAAAATGACAAAAACTTTTCAAACAAAAAAGTATTTTTCACTTGTGTATCGCACCAGAAGTTTTAAAAAGTGGAGAACTTTCGCAATTTCTTCTCAATTTCTTTGCAATTTAACTTTCTTATGTTACAACGTCGTTGTTCTAAATGTGAAGTATAAGATATGAGAATCCGTACGAAAAATTAAATACCGTAACTCAAAATATTTATTAGTCAAGCGAAAAAGTCAAAAAACACAATAAAGAAACAAGAAATATTGCATAATTTTATTCAACTTAGCCTTTTTCAATTTTAATTAAAATACCTTAATAAGTGAGAAATTTATTTTTTTCGTTTCTATTTTTTTTAATGAAAAAAAAATGGTTTCTGAGATGCTATGGAAAAATTCGTAGCTTATGGGGGGGGGGTGAAAACTGTGGAGTTTCACATGTTTGACGTCCACTGCTTTTCTTTCAACATTAGGATTTCTATGGAAGCAATCACATTTTTCTTATCAATTCGATCTGCAAATTTGTCTTTCAATCAATCGTCCATAGATGCTACTATGGCAAATGATTTTTTTTTTGTGTTTTTTCTCTTTTTTTCACTTATATACGTTGAATATTGGGTGTCAAAATCAGAGGAAGTTCTTGCAAATAACTAAGCGTAATATAATCATTACACTAGAAAGCTATGAATGCTGAAATTTGGTAATCCAAGTTGTGTTTTCTTGAGTGTGTCATATAAGTTACATTCTCATACAAAATTATGTGCTTTTTCAAGGAAGAAATATGCCATTACACTACTCTTCTATAGAAAACAAGTTTTCCAAAGTAGGCATTAGTACCTACTAATCTACAAAAACTACGCATTTGTACAAATAAGATTATATCCATGAAGCTTTCGAGTTTAAGATATTACAGCTAATACCATATTTACTTGAATCGAAGCCGCCATCGATTCTAATCTGCACCCCTCAACACATGTAAAGTTTCATCAATATACTTAAGAAATTTTTTAAAAAATTTTAATGAGAAATAATTAGAAGATAATAACTAATTTACTTTACCAATATTAAAAACTTTCAAATACATACATGAACCTATAATTACTCTTAACGTCAGCATCATTTGTCAAATCATTCGTCACTCCCATTGTCATTGACTCCCTCACAGTGTCGTCTTTCCTGTTATACCATGTATTTGTTATGCAACCTTTTCTTAAGAGATTGCGTTATAGAAGAAAGTAAAAGAATTATAAAAGACTATTGAACATTTACAAGCAACAATTACATCCTTTTGTTTATGCCAACGACGTATATTATTTTCCTTTGTGTCAAATTTCCAATGGCCGCTGCTCTATATTCTTTTCTTCTGCATATAAAATTACCTCCCTTTTCATACTTACATCATAGTCAACTCGCCTTGATGCTATTACAGATATCTTTGTTGTTTAGGTGATTAAAAGAAAGATTATACAAAAAACCTTTCCCAAATACGGGCAGACAACGAAATTTAAGATAGACTGAATGCTAGAGGTAAACAGTGGAATGGATAAGTCATCGATGCAAGTGCCAGAATGGATGGTTACATTTTTCCTTTTGAAAGGGGTGCAAACTCAATTTTTCCCATCAACAAATGTTTCTCTATCGATTCTAAGCTGCATCCAATTTTCAGTAGCATTAACACTGGAAATATAGTAAGTATAGATTCGAGTAAGTATAGTACCTACATGCGTGGAAAAAATCACATTTCGAAAGATATTCTGTAAATTTCCACAGTAGCAATCTTTATTTTTTAATTTTAATAGAACATAAAGCATTGAAATAAATAAGTTATAAAATCTAAGCACCACTGAACAAACCATTCAAAGGTTACTTGTAAATCTTCCCAGCCCTGATTCTTAGTGTTGATGCTTAGTTCAACTCGACAGCATTTCGTCCTCTTACGAGAGAACCTAATTGTTCTTGAAGTGCTTTGTTTTGACGAAAGTGCTAAGTAGCCAGCCGACCTGACACCTCAACGGAATTAGCGGTGTCCCAGACAAAGACTGCCCACTTGAAAGAGCCCTCCTAAACAATAAGGTTTTCCTTTGACTCAAGGGCAATTAAGATTCCCTTTCTGAATAACAGTACCACAACACAATTCTCCTAGACTAATATAATTCTTGAAAATTTAATTTCGGTGATTTCAAACAGCACACACATCTTGTAGAAGGGAAAACAGTTAAGAGGGACTGTGTTTCTTACTTTGAAGATTATACCGTAATCTTCAATCTCATGAATATTTATGAAATCGCTATCTCCTGCATTGTTTTCGGTGTCATCATACCATTTCTGTACACAGGATAATTCCTTTCAAAATGCACTGTCTTATTCACAGTTTTAAAATTGCGATTTATTTGGAAGCATACATTTTTAATACTATCATCTGCGCCGTTACGAATTTCCTTCACCTTGGGATATTAATGCGTTTGTGAACGAATAAGAGAGGAACATTAATTCAAACGACACGGGTTTCATGTTTTTAAGTTTATGACTGTTTAATGTGTAGAATAAATCTACAAGGATCTAAGAATCATTATTTCACGGTTCGTTTATGTTCTTTTCAATCTCTATGAAAGGGAATGTTGAGTCATTCAAACATTCTAAAACATGTTTATTCTAACAAATGTAATTAAAATCTACCTAGTGAAAACAGTTTCTGGAGTTATTTTAACTATTTACAGAATTATTCATGTCTAGATTTAACGGCTGATAACATTTTATAAGTACAATCCCAAAATTAACGCATTTCGGAGATTAACTGGTACACACCATATAATTTTACTTAAAAACTCCAATTATACAATGCATTTTAAAATTTATTACTAGCGGTGTAATTTTTTCATACCATTTAAATTATTTTTTCCCTTTATTTTTTTAGTATGTATCTTTCATACTTTTTTGCGACGTTGTTTTTTATTTCGTAAAATTTAGTCAAAATGCAAAAATATTTTCAAGTAAAAAAGTAATTTTATTTTCTTTTGAAGTCTTCCATATCTTCAAAACGCTGTTCCTCAAAAGTTCATATCTGAAATCTAAAACCTTCAAAATCCGTGTATCTGAAAAATTTCAAGACTCAAAAAAGTCTTATCTCTAAGAAGTAGTATTAAAAATAAAAAATAAGAAATAAAAAAACTTCGCATAAAAACTTTATATTTTGGAACTCAATGTATTTTATCTGATGTAAAATTAAGTAATACGCTTCCATACTCAGGTATTGAAACATTTGTAGTAAAAAATTTAATTGTATACGCAGTATTACATATTTTTAAATAAAATTTTTAATTTTACAAGATTTATATTAAAAAAATGTTTCTTGTACTTCCCCCACAAAATAATAATTGTGCAATGTAATTTGTAATTTCATTTTATATCGTATTTTATCTTTCTCATCGAAAAACTTCAGGAATCCATTTTTTAAATATGACATTTCATTCAGAGTAACTGTGAGAAAATTTCATCCACAGATTGAAACAAATTAACATGAAAAATCCCCAGTTCTGGAAGTTGGCTGAAATTGCAGGGGGAGAGGTCAGGGAGTAAGGAGGATGGGGCATTCCAGTTATTTTGTTGTGGCAAGAAAATTGGAGCGAATAAGGATCAATGTAGAGGAGCGTTGTCAAACAAATGATTTAAAACGTGCGTGATATCGGGGGCTGTAAATGCGCTCGTTTTCTTTGACATTTCCCATTGCCTTCTTTGAAACGTTGTTGCTATTCAAAAAGCTTATGTTAAGGATAATAAATCCCATGATTTAATATTTTGAAGAACTGTATAGCATTCTTTCGCAGCGAATGCAATTTTCATAATTAATCTGCACAACGAATGCAATCGTTTCAATCGACGTTACTAAGTGTACTCGTCCACAAAATATGGCAACATAGCGAGCCACTGATCAAGTTTGATTAGGGTCAAACCATTTTCGAGAGAAATGAGTGTAATAATAATCGTAAAATTATCTATTTCAATACTTTTGAAATTTAAAAGCCCCGAACTAGTCAGTGAATCTTTAGAATCCTAATAGTATATATATTAAGACTACAGATGTTTTAATTATTAAATGCTCCATCATCCCTGTTTTATAATAAAAACAACATATTAACTTTTGAATAAATTTAAGTTTATTCATATTAAACATAATGTCATTCCTGATATCCAAAAAGCTTCATATAAAAAGCAGTTTTCAAGTCGAAATACACATGCAAAATTCTTTATGCATAATAATAATATGGTTTGCGTATTAGAAGAATGTCACATAGTTCTATAGAATCAACTGTTGCACATCAAGCTAGATATTTCCTCAAAATATTATTGGGTATTTCAACAAATGAATTCTCATTATTTGCGTTGAAACGAATCTGGGCGCCAAGCTTTGGAGGATTGGAATGATACGTCTAACAACAATGAAGGTAGTATTAGTAAGACGCATTTCATGCATTCAAATGTAAAGCAGAAATTATTATGCTAAGAGGCTATTGATTAGTCAACAAACCATAAAATTAATGCACGTGTATTATACTATCTCAGCCATTCTGGTATTCCTCGATAGAGTATTATTATAAGGTTTACTAGTACCAATGTGAGATACATAATGAATATATGCAATACTCTACGATCATCCCATGATGAATAAAATGGGATCATCGTAGAATATTGAGATGCTGGAATTGAATACATGGGCTGTAAGGTGTTACCAAGAAATAGTAAATTTAATGAATAATTGATTTCACGTGATATTATTTCATTTTCACACAGGAAATTCTAATCTCGTTTCGAAACTCTAAGGAAAAGATAATCAATTTTATATTACATATAAAATATATGTTTACTTCACATTTCGAGTTTGGAAATTGATTTAATCTCAGAATAGTAATTTTTAATTTTGCTGGAGATGTTTAAGA
>BMAO01021731.1:0-33270 GCA_019973975.1 Trichonephila clavata
TTTAAAGCTACTGTATTCGAGATTTCAATTTCAATTAACTTTTTTTCACTCAACTCTAAATTTCTTTTATTTATCACACTAATTGATATCTTTAATATCACAAAACAAAAACCAGCAATATATTTTACAAATAACAATAAAAATAATTTAAATCAGCATTTAAAACCGTAGAGGATTAGATACCATAATGGCTAAAGACGCGAGATTCTCAAGTTCAAAAAAGGTCATGAAGAATACAAAGAAACTGTAAACTCAAGTGTCATTCTCGCTATCCGATCTTGGCTTAGAACAAGGATGGCCAACTCAAATGACCTTGCAGGCCACTTCGGAAAACATTATAATCCTGCGGGCTGCAAACAAAATTATATATTTTTTATATTATATTTAGACCATCACAACATTTATTGAATGAAAATTTAAAACGGAATGAATTATTATTGATTTCATTATTTTTTCATCTATACAAGCATAGATAATTTTAATAATACATGCAAGATCAATATGTCTAATCTAGAAGAGCAGCGCAATGGAGTTATTAGGAATCGATGTGATGCTGCGCTGCAATACCGCACACTTCTAAGAATGTATTAAAACAAAAGAAACGTAATAAAATAGAAACAGTTATGGAATATATTACAAAACACTACATTAAAAACAAAAATATTGTACAAAATAATCGCATTTTGTAATGAATCTCGAGGCCGCAAAATTTATTCAAGGCCGCGGGTTGGCCACCCTTGGCTTAGAATTACGAAGTCTGTCGCAAATAACATATATTGCTCTAGAGCAGTGGTCTTCAAACTTTTTCAACTCATGGAACCCTTTGAACTTGAAGGTGTTTGTGTGGAACCTACAACTGGAAAGTGTTTTCGTGCAACCCAATTCCAATCAGAATTTTCCGGGATTTTTGGGGAAAATCTTTAATTTCTGAGATATCAAACATTAAAATTGTGGAGTGAGTGAGTGAATATTAACGTCACACTGTTCAGCTACACGAGGGCTTTTGGTAACGGACGTCATAATTTTGAACCATGGTAAAGTGACGAGGATGACACCTGACCTAGCATCTCATCTCCTAACTACCACACCACATCAACGGAAGGACGTTTGAGCTCTCCACATATTTAATGTGAATCTCTTCCTACACGTGGGTCTTTAGTGGTGCTGAGCTTTAAAATTGTGGAAAATTGCATTAAATATTTTAATTAAGCACAGTTTCCAGAGTGAGGGGCGAGGACCCTATTCCACGTGTCACTCCACAGAATGTAACAAAAGTGCTTACGTAAAAACTTTTAAAGATTGATTACCTATACCCTTATATTACAATATTAAAAATTCATATGGCAGTTTTAATAACTTGGCTAAATTTTTAAAATTTTAAGTGTGCCAACACATCAAATACTTTTAAAAAAAATCAATTTTTCAACTGTAGTTTTTTTTTTTTTTTAATCTTGCATTTACTGAAGATATGAATCTTTATATGAAGATATAACTAATACAAAACAATAAAAAACTGATAAACAAAAAAATCTTTTTTATGATTTCATTATATATATTCATGATGCAAATTATTTACATTTTTCTTTACATTACCTAATTAGCAATAATAGTTCATTGCGTCAATTTATTTAATCCAGCAAAAAGATGTATTTACAAGGTTTTTTGCTTTTTTTTTATTTCCTGTGCTTCCAGAATCGAAGCCGGATTGTGTATGGGTATCCATCTGGGATATCTTGGATCTGTAAGTTCTGGCAATAAGCAATTGTGTGAAGTAAAAAGTTTCCAACTTGTTTAATATTTTTTCACGCCAAAATCATTGTCCCTGAATATTTTTCTATTTTACATCCTTTTTTTTTTTTGTCCACATTACAAAAAAGCAAGCACAGACTCAAACTTTCTTAAGAATGACGTAATTGTAATAGTTTCTTGAATGCGCTATAGATTCTTAGAAAACAAGACCCATTTAGGGGGGGGAAGGAAACCCCTGTTACACAATCCCCAAAGAGTCATAAATTACCACTTTCACCAATGGAACGTAGGGCAATTTCATGTATCCTTCCACAAGAAGGCGGAGTTACAGTTTACCTTCCCCTCTTTCCAAATATACAATGCTGACGTTTTTTAATTACTCACAAATATAAATTAGTTAAAAATTCGTTTAAAAGAGCACAAAAAAATAAAGGTTTTCCAAGTTTTTCTTTTTTTATCCGATAATTGAAAATATTTTTATGATCATTTTAACGCACTAAATGTAAATTTTCAAATTTTTAATAATTTTTTGAAAATATTTAGAATTTTTTTTAAAAAGATCGAAAGCACAAGAAAAACATTGATTTTTTTCGAAGTTTTGATGCATTTTATTCCAATACAAATACAACGTAAATAGAAATATAAGAAATCCATAGGATTAATTATCTCGGTTTCGTGGTGGAGTGTCAACGGGAGCCGTAAGTTCAGGTAGCAGCTAAAATGACAGTTAGGACGTAGCGTCATCTATCGGGTAAATAGGAAGCTATTCATTAGCTTCGAATAAAAAGATTGATATTTTTAAGATTTTTTGTTCGTAGAAAGTAAGAGATATATATGAATCAAAGTGGAATGTGTTTTTTCTGAATTCTATTAGAAAGGAAAACTTGTCTGGTGGATTTTTTAGTCTGGTGGAGAGCACATACACATCTACATTTAATTCCCTGTTTTCCCAAGATAGAAAAAAATTTGCTTCAAAATGAAAAAAAATACTAATTTTTTTACATGCTTTATATTAGGATTAAAAAATATATTAAAAAATAAAGATAATTACTTGATTTTTTTCAAAATCGTTTGAAGTAATTTACTTATGGCTGTATGATTAAATCGTACATTATCACCACAAACATTGATGTATCACATGGAGTGTGGAGTGGTAAACGGTGCGGCTGGTTAAAAATGTAATTACACCAGTATGGTTAATTTTAGAAACATCACGAAAAGTTGGTGAAAAACTTCGACGAAAGCTTGCGGTTACGTTGCGACACATAAACATACCGTCCCAATAGAACGCATAACATCTACCATTGCCATGAATAATAACCAATCAATAAACATAAAACGAAATCATTTTCCTTTAGAATCAGGAGGTGCCATGACAATTCATAAATTTCAAGGGGGAACATTCAATGAAGTTGTTCATGAATATCAAAGGACTCATTCTCTACCATTACTATATGTTGCTCATCACGAGTTACCAGTATTAAAGGACTGTACATAATGCCAAAGGACAATGATGATAGATTTTATCATGGTCGAAAAAATGATAGATCGTTCATATCTGTACAAGATGAATTTCACTGTATCGTTGAACACGTGGTCAACAATAGGAAGAACGTTGTCCATGGTTACTTTCAATTGCAATGTCTCAAAAAACACGTGACGGACTTGAGCGATCCCGCAATTGATTCAAGCAATATTTTGTTTCCCCAAAAACCTGATCAAATGACGATGAAAATGTTGACACCCAGAACTTTAATTATATTGCGAAATTTGAGCGTATAAATGTTAGATCATCAGGAGTGGAAATTTATCAGCCTCGAATATAGTAACTTCGAACATGGATATTTTATTACGATATATTCGTGAAATCGATATTGATCAATCATCAATTGTGATATATGTGCTGCTCACTGTGTTTTGGACGATGGAACAAACATCATAATGGTAGTTGCTTACATTTCGCCCAATAACACAGTTAATAATATTATAAAGTTTTTAAAAAAAAGACTTGTGATTCATGGTCGAGTAGGCTCTGAAGAATTAGGAGAAAATTATGATACGTTGCCACTAATTTTAGCAGGAGATTTCAATGTTAATTTTGTGTCCGAAGATAGACAGCTCTTGGTAAATTAGAACTACAAATGAATAATAACCGAAATGAGCCTACCACAAGACATGGAACAACAATCGATGCGGGTTTCTCTAGATATATTTCTAATATTCATTCGAAAACATATGTATCTTATTTCTCGTACCATAAGCCTATTGTCTCTCTCTCTCGGTCTTACAATCAACCACAGTATTTACTGGTGTATCCGATAATTAGAATAATGAATAAAAATAAAAAATCTATTCAACAATATTAATTTATCGATGAAAACCCATAATAAATTAAAATTTTTGTGGTAAATTAATGCATGTATATGAATATACATGCATATATTTTACATATATATACATATACAAACATTTATATATATATATACATACTTATAGATAGAGCTAAAGAAGTTTTACTTCAGTCGTGTGGTCTAAAGCACACTCGTTTTTTTTTTTTATTGTATTGAATAATCTACCTGTATTTAAAAATTACTAAAATCAAGACAGACTTTTAACATAAGCTATAATTGTTAAACCCGGCGAAAGCGTGCACCCCGTAAATTTCAATCTTAATTTTGGGTCAAAAGTGCGCAGTATGCACTGGATTATACAAGAATAGATGATTCTAGACTGGTGAGTGCATACTTCTCAGAAATTGTTTTTGCACGCCACACTTATGCGCCTAGCAAGAAATTTGAAACAAAATTATATTTCATATGTATAAACACGCCTACCAAATTTCGTTGACATAGCACAAATCTTTCTTGGTGAATGGAATTTTTTTTCCTTCGGTGTATTTTACTTTTGAAATTAAATGAAATTACATGATAGGAGAAATTTCTTGTTCAAAGCAATATATTTCAAATTAGTTGAATTTAGGCCTTAATAGCAAGATAAAGGTTAATAAAAGCTGCCCTTGCTGAAATCCGTGATACGGCTGAGAGAAAAAGACCACAATATTAGAGGCTACTTCCTTTAAAACAGATGGAAAAATATCAAACTTCCCTAATGACCATGATTGGGAATACCATACTGCAGAGAATAAATGTTAAAAGCAAATCATTGCAGTAAGTTGAGTGTGAATATATATAATTCAAAGGATCACAAGCTTACTAAAATCTCTAGTAAATTATATTCAAAATTTCGGAAATGAATTTTAAAAAATGGGCAAAGAGCAACTGATTTATCAGGGCTCTCGTTTGAAGAGGAAGCGGGACAAGCTCGTAGGCATTAAAAGGGGGGAAAATACTTTTGGTGCATGTAAAGAAGTCGGTTACACGAATTTTTGAAAGAAGGGAAAATTTCATAGTTAATTCATTTTATATAATATGTGATAGGGCAATAACTGAACTATCCCAAATAGCTGAGATTTATCAAACTGTTGTAGAACACTTTATTGTATTTTTGACGAGAGATTATGACCAGAAATTAAAAAGAAAGCTACACAAAAATTAAAGGAAATTTATACAAAGACGAACCTTCAGCAGTAATTTATCGAGTTGCAAGAGAAATTCTAATGTAGAAATACCTTTGAAAATATTTTTAACGATACCAATATCGACTGCATCAGGTGAAAGATCTTTTTCAGTTTTTAAAACTGTGACGGATCTATACGCTTCCTTTGACTAACCCTCTTGGGAAATCTTTGGGCTATCAATCACAACAACCCTTTTGGAAGAAGAAACCGCCATATGCAGATTAGATAAGTGATATATATAGTATAAGTTTTCTAGCTAGTGAGGGAGATTGAGGAGAATAGATGATTAGACGGCGTTGCCTGGAGATTGAAATATTGAGAAGCTGATGATAGGAAAGATATCTACCTAACAGGTATTAATTACATTGATAGCGCGTTTCGGGCTTTAAAAAGATATTTAAGTGACGATTGGTAATATAGCTACATTGTAAATCAAATATTAGAGTAGTGGATTGATCCATAAAAGGTGGATAAGTTTAATAGATGTCTTCTCACACACACACACAGAATTCGCGCTTCTTGTAGTAAAATTCTCTCTACTTTTTATAGGAACATCTCATTCTATTTGACGACTTGAATTATGTCTTTGATAATTAGTGTGCTGAATAAATAGTTGAAAATTATTATGGCGAGTCGTCCTTCACTTCCTTCCAGTCTAGAGTTGGTCTAGAATGTTACAAAACGTGTTAAAAATAATTTAAGTACTATGGGTTGAAAAGACAAATTGAATAACCTGGCCATATTATATACATGTTTTGGACAAAATTGATATGTCAAAAATAATTGATGAATATGCCAAAGAGAAATCAAGTTGTGTAGTAAAATTGTAAGCTCTTAGCGAGGTTTTTAATTTTTTATATACAATTTTTTTCATTAGCCATTGAGTTTCATTATTATTAATACATTTAATTTGGAGAATTTAAAGTAAACGATTTTTCACAATTTTAGTTTTTCGACTCTTGAGCCCATGGGCTTCAAACCTTTTACCGCCAGGAACCTCCAAATACCTTAATCCGCTTCTGGGGAGGGGGCGAGAAAGAAGCTCACTCATACCAGAGCATCCTTGATATGAACAGATTCTTCCATGGATTTTTTCAGCACATCTGCTATTCCTTCGTTGAGTTACTGGGTGTAAACTTGGGGTAGTTGTTCTGAGCCTTGGATCTTGTTCATGGTCTCTTTCAGTTTACTTTCAAGGCATTTAAGTTCATCGTTTGGAAGTTCATTTTGTCTGGGTCCGAATCTGAAATCACTCTTAGTCAATCAGAAGCAATATTCCAGGAACTTGGTGAATCTCCATCCGACAGGACATAAAATTTTGCCCACACAAAAATGTTATTGAGATTTTAAATTGTTAAAAAAAGCTGGAACACACAAGAAAGAAAACAAAGATAAATAAAAGTAGCAAAAAATAGATTTAGAAAAATTTTCATCGTTTTCCATATTAAGATATCACATTTCCATCTGTAAAAAAATTAATTCAATAGTGTACTTTAATAGGTTACTTCTCCCTATAATAAGGATAATCCTTGATTATTAAAATTTTTCGAGTAAACTTAAATCAGAAGGTTATGCACATGCTGAGAAAAAATATCTGTAATATACTCTCTCTACCCCATAACACAGGAAATAATCTCATTTCAGAGCATCTCAGCAGGTCTTACAAATGTAAAAATGAGCGTGTTCAGTTACTCGAAAGGTGAATGAGAGGAGCGCCATCTGGCTGTATTATAATAGGTAATGGGAATCCAAATAAATACAGTGAGTATAACACTTGATTTCGTTATTCGTTCAACACAATAAAAAATTTTGTTTCTGAAAATAAGAATAATCACTAAAGCTAAAAGACATTAAGAAAACCAGACAAGTTTTTTCAAACATTGTATATGGGATGGCAGGTGTATGAGCATTTCACACATACACTACAAATTTCTTCTGAAAATAAAGGGTGCGTCTTATACAGGGAATATACGGACAACTTAAAAAATAAAATTTGAAAGTTTTGATGCAGGAAAGTAAAGAAATTCTAAGTGTAGCAGCTGTAGCGCCATCTAATGCTTAAAAAACACACAACAGCAAAATCGTACCAAATAGAAGTAATTTAAAGAAACCTATGTATTATTCAGAATTTTTTGGGAAGAAACTACGCTAAGGAAAATGTGGACAAAAGATATATTTCTTCTGTTCACTTATTTGTGGCCGGGAATGTTTATTTTCATATGCTCGTTTTCCGTATTCAACATTGGGAAACTAGATGTACTCTATGAATACCTAAAAAAAATATCTGTTAGGAGTACTGATCAAAGTTATACCAAACTGAGTCTAGTTTTCCTCCTGAGAATTAAAATACATTTCAATAAAATTTCCATTATTTTTTTCCTTTTACATAACCATTTTTCATTATTTTAGAGTGAATTCATTAAAGGTAAGTGCAATTTTTGTATCACAAATAATTAGCCAACATAAACTTCAGAACATTTAAAATGTTTCTCAGATTTGTAAATATTAAAAACTCTTAAATAAACATTAACAAATGAGCAAAATTGGTGAAAATTGTAGGTACCACTTTTTAAAATATAATTTTAATTTTATATATTAAATAAATTTCTTGTTTGAAGGATATATTTAACTGAATGAACATCATAACAAATTCGCTAAACAGTACACTTCCTCGTGTGCTAGGTAAAAATATAAGATGTTATCTTTCTCTGTCGTGTAGATTGCTGATATGTGATACTGTCAACGGACGCAGTAAAGGGCATCGATAACACGCAATCCGAAGAGAAAAAGATGTTTCTCAAGAAGTTAATGGCTTTCTGGAATTGTAACTTGGACTAAAAGGAATTTTTGAAGTGAGGAATTTTCTTCGGCGGCGTTGGGCACTTTTTGGATGGGTGAAATCTCGTGCGTTCGCGTCACTGACATGCTTATATTAGTATATCTGTAGCTATACAGCTGACGTATAGTGCTGTGTATATCCTATAAATGATATTAAATGGATTTCGTGAAAAGTTCAATGTGTATATACTGTGCATTGCTGGTTGCGCAAACATTCTGATGAGGAGGTACATCCCGTAAAGGGATAGGAACTCCGTAATTTCAACACCACTTGCCACCTTGCTGGTTGCGATTCCGAGAATGGGCAATACATATTAATGGCTGCCGTTTATATTTCGTCTGGAAAATCTATGAGACAGATACAAAAATTTTTATTCGAAAATTTGATGATTTATACAAAAGGTTCTTACTACTAGAAAAAAGATTTGGCGAAAAATATATGATAATGTACCGATGATTTTAAGTGGAGACTTCAATATTAACTTTGCAGATGATAAAAATCTACTACTTATTGAATTTCTAAATGAAACACTTTAAATTTATCCTATGATCAGGGATTTGTACTACAAAATATAAAATGACGAACGATGAGGTTTTTGCACACGATACTTTGATAAATTTGAATCAAACATTTTCCTTTCTTACTTTAGTTACCATAAGCCTATTGTATCTTTTTCAAAGAACAAGATGAAATAATTGGAAGTACAAAAAGTCTAACTATTTTTGAAATTAATGATGCAAACAACATAATGTTAAAAATCAAGTACAAGTAAATACAAATACTATCCATAAATAATATATGATTGTATATTAATTGTTGTTTCAATTGAATTATATTTATATTTTGTCATGATCGTACAGCCGTAATATATTTGAATGATAAAAAACCACCTAAACATGTGCATTTAGTTGTTGCTGGGAGTATCAATAGATGTGAAAAGCAAATTGATTGATTCAAGCATTATGAAATTTCAAGTTTTAATTCTAAAAGTTCTAAGTTTTCACTTCTATCGGCAGTCTCTATAATTGCCATTTTTGAAGTGAAAACTTCTTTAGCGGCATTGGGCACTTTTGGTAGGGGAAAATCTTATGGTTTCGCGTCACCGACATGCTCTGACTGGCGCATGCGCAGGTGTTGTTCGCCTTACACTTTTTGGATGGGTGAAATCTCGTGCGTTCGCGTCAACGGCATGCTTATAGCAGTATATCTGTAGCTATACAGCTGACGTATAGTGCTGTGTATATCTTATAAGTGAAGTTGAATGGATAAAGTGAAAATTTCAATGTGTATATACTGTGCATTGCTCGTTGCGATTCCGAGAATGGGCAATACATGTTTATGGTTGCCGTTTATATTTCGCCTGGAAAATTCATGAGACAGATAAAACAATTTTTATTCGAAAATTTGATGATTTATACAAAAAAGGTTCTGAAATACTCGATAAAAGATTTGGCGAAAAATATATGATAATGTACCGATGATTTTAAGTGGAAACTTCAATATTAACTTTGCAGATAATAAAAATCTACCACTAATTGAATTTCTTAATGAAACATTTAATTTAAATATGTCAAATTGGTAACACAGTGCTACAAAATATAAAACGACGGTCCATGCGGTTTTTAAGCGATACTTGAATACAAGCGAAATTTGAATCAAACATTTTCCTTTCTTACTTTAGTTACCATAAGCCTATTGTATCTTTTTTAGAACAAAATGAAATAATTGAAAGCACAAAAAGTTTAAGTATTGTTGAAATTAGTGATGACAATGATGCAAGCAATTTAAATAATGTTAAAATTAATAATGTTAACATTGAAATTTAAGTAAATACAAATACTATCCATAAATAATATGATTGTATATTTATAGTTATTTCAATTGAATAGTATTTATATTTTGTCATGATCTTGTACAGCACGTGATATATTTGAATATTAAAAACCATATAAACATGTATTTAGTTGTTGCTCGGAGTGTCAATAGATGTGAAAACCAGATTGATGTTGATAATTTTAATTGAAACATAATGAAATTTCAAATTTTAATACTAAAAGTTTCAAGATTTCACTTCTATTGGCAGTTTTTATAACTGCCAATCCCCCCCCCCCTTTCATAAAGGTCTTGCTTGTGGTTCAAACTAGCGCGCCAGATCCATCGTTCGCCTTCGAGTAGCTGAACAGTACTACGTAATATTCACTCACTCACTTTCCAAAAACGGAAGGATCATGTCTGTAGTAATCATTAAAGGGACTGCTATAAATAGAGTGCGAGATGGGGAAAAAATTTGCTTTCTGAAGTAAACAGTTGTTACGACACTCTAAGAAAACGAGACAAAAAAAAAGGAAATATAAAACTCAATTTTTCATATTGTTTGCATTCAAAGTGTACCGCTTTTAATTTTAGTAAAGTTGAAAAATAAAATTTTAAAATAGCAGGATATTTGAAATTATTATCAAATGGAAATAATATGCTAGATCAGGGATCGCGCGCGGCACCATTTGGCACGCGTGCCACATGTGGCAAGCAGTACAATTCTCAGTGGCAAACTGCGCCACTCAACAAATTAGTCGATTTCTGAAAGAATGGAAGTTGAATTTGTGATGGACCGCATTTGATAAACATCTTCAGAAAAATGGACAGTTACGGAATTACGAAAAAATCTGAAAGATAACTCTAAAGATAAAACTTCCTGCTATTATGTAAATTATTCATTCTCGTTGCTGGAGAGATTTAATTGTTCGAAGAGAGAAAATTGCATGTACTCTGCTTTCCTTTTTTGGTTCTACATATCTAAGCAAAAACTATTTCCTCATATGAAAAATGTTTCGAGTCCGCGAAGAAATTGCTTAACTCAGAATCTTGACAAATTGAAAATCACAAATCATACCCCTGACTTTTTTAAAATGAAAGTAAAGCCGTGCAAGCACTAGGTTCTCTTTAAAATTTGTGTTCACCTTTTTATTTAACTATCACGAAGTATACTTATATTTTATATTGTCTACTTCTCATTTTAATATATACATTTTAAAATACTGTTACATTGAACAATTTTAATATATATTTTTTTGTTTGTTGAAGAAATAGTTATATTCTATGCTGTTTATTTTTACGTTAAGAAATATCATATTCAATGATGCAAAACTAATATATAATATAAAACTATAAGTATATATATTATTAACCTCTATTCTCTAGCTCTGCATACATTATCGAGGGTTTCAAAAAAGTCCTGTGTGTGTGGCACGCTGAATCATATTGGTACATTAGTTTGGCACGCCACAACTAAAAGGTTGCCGACCCCACTGCTAGATCCTATTATTTAAGGGGAAGGCCGTCAGTTGTTTAACATCTTACATGACATCTAGATGGCGTTGACTTTTGCGAAATGTTTGGCACAAATATTTTTCTGAAGATTCCCAAGATGGGCAATAAATTTCTCTCTCGGGTACTCCTCTCAACAAAATTCTCCCTCAGAGAAAGCCGACGCTCGCTAAGGAATGGGGGGTGGGTCACAATCGTAAAATTGGTAGTTCTTTTTTCTTTTTCAGGGGAGGGAGGGGGTAAAACAGCAGTGAATCTTGTCTATGGAAGAGTTATTTCTGGACAAAGATCAGTGGTCAAACTTTTCGACTCACGGAACCCTTAAAACTATAAGATGTTTTCCGCAGTGTTGGATAAAACGACATGGAGACCCCCTAGGCAGTCCAGTTCTCGGGCCTTGTAGCCTAATAATCTTATTACACAACATTTTAGCAATATATTTCATTGCACAAATAAAATAACAGATAATCAGCGAATTAAAAAATATGTAACTAAACACTAATTATTTATTAGAGTCTGTAATAAAAACTATTTCTTGCAGCAAAAAATAGCTAAATATTTGTTTTTATTTTTATTTTTGGGACCCTTAAAAAGAGTGGGGCCCATATTTTTGATGTTATATGAAAAGAAAATTTTTAAAATTTTATTTCTTATTAGAAAATTTTATGATGTAAGTATAATGTTATTTATTCATTGATAATATTAATTTGTGATCCAAATGTCACCTGCGCATGTATCATATTTAGTAACTGAGATATGTGTTCACGTTTTTTACACAAACTGTCGGCCCTTGGAAATTATGTGCAGTAGCATTTCATATTCCACGTTTAATTCGTTTTTATATTTTGTTTTTGTAGACACTCTCGTTGAGAAATATTTTTCACTTACTAATTACATTTTTGTGAATGGCATTAAAATGTTCACAGCTATGTGAGAAATTCTGCGTATTTTGCAAGAATTGACAACCTAAAATTTTGGTGTTCTAGCTTAAATTTAAATTTTAGCATTGAATCTCTTGATATGTCGATAAATTGTTCCATCTTCTTCATTATAGGTGTCCCCCCACCCACACACAAATGTAAAAGGTTTCAGAATATTATACTAACTAGTATAAAATTACTTTGTGGAACTCGGGATAGCAAACAATAGTATATTCATAATCTAATAGATAGAGAAAGAAAGTTTTAAATTCATTTTTATTATAAAACAATAAAAGTTAAAAAAGTTTTTCACAACAAAGTTATGTATAAATAAAATTTATAATTTTAATGTATGAGATCATTTTTAGATAATTGTGGTTATACGAATTTCATGAAAACTTGAATCCGTTTTTCATAAACATTTATAATTTTTCTTTTCGATTTTTTTTTTATTGTGACTCGTGGAATCCCAAGGTTCTGTGGAACACAGTTTGAAGATCAATGCTCTAGATAAATGATGTAGAGAACGAAACTGTATTTAATTTTTTCTGAATAAATGATTTTCAAAGGAAGAATGAGTGGATTTAAAGCAATGAAAAACTTAATTTCACGTTTTAATATGCTGTATTAAATGAACAAACAATATGATACAATTTTACATTCATGCGATAGAAAAGGGGTTGGCAACCTATTTCACGTGTGGCACGCGGCACAATTCTCAGTGGCACTCTGCACTACTCAACAAATGTGTCAATTTTTGAGAGGATGGAAGTTGATAAATTTGAAATGGGTCTTATTTGAAATTGATCTCCAAAATTATGGACAATTACGAAATATCGAAAAAATCGGAAAGGTAACTCCAAAGATAAATTTACAGCTTTTTTGTAATTTATTGAATCCCATTGCTGGAGAGATTTAATTGCTTCAAAAGAGAAAATTGTATGCATTTTGCTCTCCGTTTTTGGTTCTAGTTATCTAAGTAAGTAAAAAATCTTTCTTTACAAAAAGAATATTTCGAGTCCGCATAGAAAATCAACAAAGAGTTATCTCAATTTTCTTCTAAGACCAATTCTTACCAATAAAATATAATTAAATATTTTTCAAACAAAATGTGCAAATAATAAATTCATTACATTACTTTTAATTATAAATAGCGGTACAATAGCATCACGTGTATCTGAAAAATATTTAAACAATTTTTAAATGAAGTAAGTACAAACAAAAGAAAAAATATTACCATTTTTTTCCCCAGCGTTTCTCAGTACAAATTCTGAAATATATCAACATTGATAAAAGCATGATATATTTTATGCTCATATACATATAGATTAAAATACAATTTTTAAATCACATACAATTATTAATTTTATTATACGATAATATAAATTTAACATTGATACCGTTGGATAACCATAAGATTATTTAATTTTAACGCATATTTGGCAACAAAATAATAGTATTGTTTTATGTAGTGGATGACACTTGATGCTAATACAGTTTTTTCAAATATTTATCTATTAATTACCAATTAATTAAATAAATTAATTACCGGTTTTCGACACCAACTAAGATTTGTCTCTATTATTGTAACATTGAAAATGCTAAAACAAAACAATAACAAAAGTTTCATCCAAACTAGCCAAACCGGGTGCGCATTGTTACAACAATTCGGACCAAATCATGCTTTTTTTCAATTCCTACTATAAGTTCACTCTCTCCCTATACATATATCTATATATATCTTGTTGAAATTTTCAATCGTTGATAAAATACTTTGTATTCATTCATTCAAAGTAGGAATTGTCTTAAAATTTGTTTTATATTACTTGTTTCCCTTGAAAATGAAATTAATCTAACAGGAAATTGAGCTCAAACTTATCGGACGAAAACCTGCAGCATCAATTACGATGTACAAATATATGCATTGAGATCTATTGCAAAAACTCAGTGAAAGAGTTGAGAAACAAATATCTCACTAATCAAATAAATTTAAATAATATTATTTGATTCATTGCATTTTCATTATTATAATATATTTGTTTGTATACATATAAAAATAATGAAAACAATAATAATTCGTTCTGTTTTAAATTTTTACTCCAATAAATGCTTGTAATAAATCCAAATCTATCATAGAGATATATATTTTTATATGTGGCCCGCTGAATTGTAATGTTTTTCCGAAGTGACCTGCAAGGTCATTTGGTTGGCCATCCCTGTTCTACGCAAAACCCCATCAGAAGACTTTTCAAGTATCACCAAAAGAGAGGACTCCCTGCCCCCCTCACACTCTGCAGTTTCTTCAGCTCTTTTTTCTGTTTTATTACCCCAGAGCAATAAAAGTTTCCTACCCTCTCCTCCCCTTTTTTTGTACCTTTTATTTCTTTCCTATAGACTTCGCACCAATGTTTGTCGTGAACTGATGAAAACACTGTTTACATACTTAGGAAAATTATTTTTTTAAAAGAAAGGTGTTTTTAAAAGATTAATCAGTGGATTATTATTTTGTGTGAATACTTTATTTTCTAATTTAAAAATAAACTAGACCGAATCAAAATTTAACTATAGTACTAAAAGAATTTTATAAAAATTTTACTACTTAAAAATGTTATTTACATATTTAACTAAAATGGATATATTCCGAATTAACTTTAATTCTGACTTTGGTATGTGTAAAATGTATTGCGCAAAGAAACTGCAGCATCTATTATATTAAAAATTTAGTCAGACTTGACCAGGGAATTGAAAATGTTCAATGTCAGAAAATACCAGTCAGTATCGGTTTATCCATTGGGCACTTGGGGCGGGCGCCCTGGGCCGGGAAGAGCCCGGATAGGCTGGACTTAAACAGGTTTTCTAGTTATAAATTAGGCTTCTCCAGTGCCAAGAGTATCTGTGGATCTTCTACTCCCAGGCATCGAAATGAGCTTAAACCGGCACTGCAGACAGTAATTTTGAACCATGGTCAAGTGACGAGGACGGCACCTGAGCTAGTATCCCCTTTCCTAACTACCACATCACACCAACAGAAAAGCATTTAAGCTCTCGAAAGATTTATAAATAGAACTACAAACAGAGTACAAATAGAATTTTAAAGTTTAATAATGAAATGAGCTTTTTATAAAAGATACTTGTAGTTATACAAACTTCAATCCATTTTACATACACATTTATAATCTCCTTTTTTCGATTGTTTATTGTGACTTGGGTAACCTTGAGAGTCCAGGGTTCCGTGAAACACAGTTTGAAGACCACTGCACTATATGAATGCTGAGGATAACGAAACAGAAGAAAAGGTAGATATACAGTAGTGAAAAATTAAGTTTCATGTTTCAAACTGTTGTATTAAAAGTGGACTAATAGTATGAAGCAATTTTACTCTTATCGAATAAATATAGTACCATAAAAAATTATATGTTGTATTTTCCAGAATTAAGCTGGCATATAATTTACAAATAAATTTTCATAATTTGCTATGAATTCCATGTAAAAATAAATTCTATGTAATTGGTGAGTATGGTGTCTTTTGGGGAGAATTTTGTTTTTATTCTTTTATCCCCTTCTCTCACAAAAAAATAATATTCCTAACATGTGTCAAAAATTTCCAATCTTATTAGTTTTGGAAGATGCATAACAATCATCAATCAAAAAAAGTATAAAAATAGTAAAAAATGTTGGTTTCTTTTTTCACTGATATATAAAACATTTCTTGTCGAATAATTCTTATTTATTCACCGATTCTACAAAGTAAAAAGTAAATTTCTTTGATATGCATTTTATCTCGCCTTTTTCTAAAAAATAATAAGTATGAAAGGACTATTGTTTTAATATGGAATCGAAAATTTTATCTATGTTAAATAATGATTGTGTTCTTGCATGTTCTAATAATATGCACTTTTATATAATTTATAAATAGCAATAACATCCATGTGAGTTGATGAGTTGTGAAATAAGTCGTATAAAGTATAAAGGTTCCTACTCTAAATTTCAAAAGTGACTAAGACAGCAACGTATTTTACTTCAGTCAGAATGATTATTCAACACCATCCAATTAGAAGACCTCAAAAATCACGGAAAGTTGAGACCCCCCCCCACACATCTCCCTACCGCTTCTTCCCCTCTTATCTGTTTCAGTACCCCACAGCAATAAAAGTTTCCCTTTTCTCCCCTTTTTTTGTATTTTTCTTTCCTAAAGACATCCGACCAACAAGTGTTTTCTGGTCCCATCCGAAGTGAAATTCCCATGAGATATTGACATCATGACATGACGAGTTGCCTTTGGAAGGATGCTAAACGGTGTTTTGGATAATAAAGCTGCAATTAAACAAAGTAATTTATCACATAGTAATTATATACTGCGTAACAGATTGTCTTAAAACAATAATTTATGGTAAAATAGCTTTGTAATAATTAGATTGACAAGTTTTCTAGTGGATAGAAACATCCCCCCCCCAAGGTGTAAAAAGTTCATAACTGATTATGAACTTCTCTGAGCAAATGATTAATGGAAAAGTTAAGAAATGTAAAACTTCTTAACATTTGAAAATCGAGCAATTCGATTCGCAATTGCGAGATTAAAAAAGCAAACATTATTAATTATTACAATTAAATTTTTACTTCGTTTATAAAATAAATCATTCATTTTAAAAGTCTTCCAAAATTAAAAATTATATATATTTGATGTAAAAAATTAAAACACCGTTTTAAATATTTAGAAAATTAAGTTTTAATTTTTTAAATAATTTTTTAAAGTTTATTCAGCAGATCTGTGTGTGTGTGTGAATGCTTTGTTTTATAATTTAAAAACAAACTAGTAATAAAAATCAATATCTTAACTATAGTACTAAAAGAAAAACTCCAATGAGCAGCAAATATCTGTTCATACGGTAATGCCTCACATATTTCTTTTTTCATAAAAAAGTTATATAAAAAATGTACTACTTAAAATTTTTTTATCATATATTTAACTAAAATGGACATATTTTGAATAAACTTTGATTCTAAATTTGATATGTGCAAAATGTATTCCGAAAAAAGAAATCACACAGAGACTATTATATTAAACATTTAGTCAAGAACAGGTTATTGAAAATGTTCAATGATAGAAAATGTCAGAGACAGTAATTTTTAATAGAAAAAAAGGCAAACTTAAAGATACAAAAACTTTAAAATCACGATATTGCCATATTTATTCGAATCTAAGTCGCACTACTTCCCTTATGCTACTAAAAATTGGGTGCTGCTTAGAATCGAAGACTGAAAAATTCACTGGGGGGGGGGGGAATTGGACAAGATACTGTCGGATAGAAAAGTTACTGGTTCTCGTTTATTTTTAAAAGTTTTTAATAAATAATAAATTAATTACTCATTTCTTATTAATTCACCTTTATTTTTTTTATTTCGTTATGTGAATATTAACGTCGTACTGATCAGCTATACTCGAGGCTTTTGGTGACAGACCTCGTAATTTTGAACTATGATCAAGTGACGAGGACGACACTGAGCTACCACCCCTCTCCTGACTGCCACATCACACCAACAGGAGGACATCTGAGTTCTCGACAGATTAAGCTCCCCTATAAGGCGGGTCTTGAGCGGTACTAGGCTAGAACTCATGATACGGCAGCCACGATTCTGTTACATAACCATTAGGCTACCGCAGCCACTTTTTATTTCGTAAATATATCATATATCTCAATAACATATTTTACACTATTTTTAATTTTCCCCACAAAAACGGCCTGAGAATTTGGGGTACAGCTTAGAATTGGAGAAAATTAATTGAAAAAATAAGTTTCTGCTAATTTAATTAGAAAACAAGATTTGGTTAATGATTGTTCCAATGGTTTAATGGTAAAATTGTACGTTAAATATAAAATCGAATCGATTTTTTGTTAGTTAAAAAATAATAATAATTGCATTACAATAATTAGATTAAAATTTTAAATTGTGAGCTTCAAGGAGTAGTAATTTGTATTCTTTAGTCAATTCATAACTTTCGGTCAAGTATAAAATAAGTATACTTTCAATTTTTCATTCAGTCGCTTCACAGAATTTAGATATTTTTATATGCATTTCATCAATAACAGGCAAAAAAAAAAAAAAAAAAAAAAATCTAAGCAACATAATTATAAATTATGTATATAAATTAAACTTTTAAAGCACACATGCAGAAAATGTTAAAAACATTCCTAAATAGGAAAGTTCATCAGGTTTGAGATGTTAAATCTCTGTGTACATCATAAATCTTCTTTATTTTCCACACTATTTGTCACAACTTGCAAGTTACCATAATTTCAGCTGGCGACTATATTGCAGAAGGATATCGCCAAAATTAAGTATTTGTAGCCAAGTAAAATTCGTTTTACAAAACGATGGTGGTGCCATCTGTTTGAGATAGTCCTAACTACGCCAAAAATAATTCAGAATAACTTAAAATTTAGAAAAGTTCATTAATAAAAACATAAAACTTAATTATGGCTACACTAGTCAAAAGAGGGAAGCATGCTTTCTTATATACTATTTAATTCTACTCGAAAAAATAAATTTTTTTCTATTAAAATGTGCTTCGCGTTTTCACTTCCTATACTTTAACATAGAAAACTCCAATTTCATTTTGCAATAATGCTGAAAACTGCGTATTTTTTTCAAAAATCAAAATTCAAAGAACACTATCCTCTAAACAATAATTTTTTTTATACCCATAGAAATTTTTATTATTATTGGAGCTTTTTCCTGCCGGCAAATGTGCTTCCCGTTTGATCCCTATCCTTTAACATTGACCGAAAACAGCCTTAATATAGAGTTATTATATAGTTTTATTTAATACAGGGGGTAGCTAGGTAACAACGCCTTGGTGCAACAACAACAAACAAAAACACCGGGTTCTATTTTGATGTGGACTTTATCAAGTAAAAATATATTAGTATTTTAAATATACAAAGCTATTTTAACATCAGCCCTTTATCATGATCTGCAGAATATATGAAGTTGTCGTGTTAGCCTAGTGGACAAGGTAAAGACTAGTGGCTGGTATGTCATGAGTTCGAGCCCAGTACCACTGAAGACCCGCCGTGTAGGGGGCAATGCACGTCAAATCTGTTGAGGGCTCAAAAGTCCTCCCGTTGGTGTGGTGTGGTAGTTAGGAGAGGGGATGCCAGCTCTGGCGTCGTCCTTGTCACTTGACCATGGTTCAAAATTACGAGGTTCGTCTCCAAAAGCCCTCGTCTGAACAGTGCGACGTTAATATTCACTCACGCAGAACAGAGGAAAGTAAAGCCACATACTACTTACAGGTATGTGTATGAGTTTTCCTGAGTAAACTTTAGTGAGATTACCCAGGTTCGATTTAACACGGGATAGACCAGGAAACGATACAAAAAATAAGCATCAACATGAAAATGATACAATATTATAATTATTTTTAAAAAACACCCCTGCAAAAGTGGGAGTGGGACAAAATTACATAAATCTATTTATTACAGATACGAGTTGTGGCGAAATACTCGAAGAGGAAAATAGCTTATTATGAATAATACTGTTATTAAAAAAAATTACCAAGAAGAAATAGCTTCCTGTGTAAGTTTAAGACGCATTTTTCATGGAACCTGAAGCTTATTTTCAAGTAACACTTGGAAAAATGAAAAAAATTGAAAAATAACATAAATTTTCAATAAGTAAATTCGCAACATCATATACACAAAGGAAAGGAAAGAGAGGCCCCTGACCACTCCCAAGGTGTTCTCTCTCAAAATTGGGGTGGAACCGAGCCAAATCGTACTGTCACCTGCATGGTACTCAAAGCTACGGCTAACGACAGGCGTACAGTCTAGCCCGATGCCATGATGAATATCGTGGGCCTCGATCTGACTACGTCAGACAGGTGGCATTAGTAACAATAACAAGGAAAGGAAGGATTTTCTCTCTGAATTGTTTAAATTTGTTTTTAATTTTAAGAAATACTTAAATAGCAGATAAATTTAAAATTTTAGGTTTTTTTTCAGAATACACAAGCATTCTTCCGTTTTCAATTTTATAAAAGAATGTAGAACTATAATGTACATCCTTCAAAAGTTATCTAGTGAAAAAGGAAGAAAGCCAATCAGTTTTTATTCTTTTTGTGTTCATACTTTTTGCTATTGAAAAAAATTGAATAATTCCATAACAAAATTTTCTTTGATGCTTTAAAGTTTGTACTTAACAGAAAAAAAAAGTGAAAAATAAAGCTTCATATGCATTTTCAAAAATTAGCTTCAAAAATTTCCCCTTCATTTTGTTACAAGTAATCGTGAATCGCAATACAATCAACATCATATGTACCAAATATTCACATGCACACAGAAATTTGTAAAATCAAGAAGCTCCAAACAGTGTTATGCATGACAAATATTTATATCTTATTTTCGAAACATGTAATTAAAAGATTTTAAAAGTACAAATTTTATGTTTTATTTAGAAATTAAAGATGCAAAATCTTACATAAAAGTTCTTAAAAATCAATGCTGAAGCACGCATAAAATACTTTGCAATAGTAAAATTCAAACATTTTAATTAATAAAACTGAACCGTAAAAAATATGTTATACAAAATTTATAAACACATTTCTGTTAAATTATATCTAGCAAAAAGTTTAAGTGAACATTTCGTATATAAATATAGATGCGATTTTTTTAAGATGAGCACTAAGAATTTTTTCCCTTAGAATACATACGAAAACTTAGGACTTCTCAGATTTTATAAATTTGGTTGTAATGGGCTTACAAAGGAAGGGCGGTCATCTATAAAGTTTTTTAAGTACCACCAATTGTCTCACGGAAAATATTAGGGACCCTCTATAAAGTCTGGTTTTAAGCCCCAAGCCGGATCTTACAAAGGATTACTTATTCGACATCAGTCAGTCTATATGGGGCCCCTTGAATCCTGGGCCTCCCTGCGATGCGGAGGTATACTTTAAGCCACTGAGTACTACTAACATTTTTTTAAAAAAATATATATAAAATATATTTTGACGGATTTAAGTATTAAATAAATGGAATTAACTGATTAAATTTGATGTTTTGTGAAAAGTAGTGAAAAATAAATTAGCAGCTCGCATCAATAGGATGACGTTTACTGTAACGACCATTAATTAAAAAAATTGAAGTTAATTTATTATTTTCAAGTCAAAATGTTAACATTCGTCAAAAACGTTTATATTCTGGATAATCTGTGCATGTTTTCACTAAATATTTCAACGTGGTTGACAATATCATATGGAATGCATACATTTATTCCTAATAATGTAAATGAAAATGACTTTCGTATTATATGCTGCATAAATTTGTAAGTCAGAAAATTTTAGTTTATTACAGTAAAGTATTTATACTATTTAAGGGATTTTCTCAAAATTTTCTTCCTTGAATTACTGATTTCAATACACATAACATATTCATTAAAGGTAATATTAGTACTATAAATGAATGGTTTGGAATCACAAACAACTGAAAATTTTAATTTGGATAGGCGACGCAGTACCTCGAATTTCTGAAATGCTAGTGACAAATATGTGACACGTATCTCGTTTCTCCCATCCATATTACGCCGTCTAAGGATTGCAAGGATCAATTTCGTTTAATATGAAGCATACTACGATATTCAAAACAAAGGGTCGTGAATGAAATCAAGATTCGAAACCATAGCGCATTTGGAAAGCCCATTTTTTTTTAGCCTGACCATAACCCAAATATAAATTCTAATGCAAGCAAATGAATATAAAAATTGCAATAAAACTTTCTAAACCTGATGAATTTTATTGAAACAGGTATGAAATGAAATAACTGGGGAGTTTGTGAAATTCATATATAGGATGAAATCATTTTAATACAATTTATGGTGTTTTCCAATCGAAAAAAAAACCTTTTTATAATACTGAATTATCTGATGCCTTAAATTCATTTCATTTTAATTTTTTTAAAAAAACTTTCTTTTATATATTAGAAAATTACATTTAATGACAGATTCCAGTAATATCCTGAAATAATTTTTTTAAATAACACTGAGACTTCGACATTTATATAAGTGGCGTTCGAGATCTGATTCCAATACAAAGACAGAGACGGATTAAGTTAGTTGGAGGACCCTGGCGGTAAAAGGTTTGAGGCCCATGAATTCAAGAGTAATAAACTAAAATAGTGAAAAGGTTCGTTAAACTTAAAATCTCGTAATAAAATGTATAGCTATATTAAAACTCAATTGCTCAAGATAAACCTTAACTTTAAAAAAATTGGAAATTAAAACTTGGAATTTCGGATAATATGTCAACTGGCTACATGTGATGACCGTCGTCCTTATATAGGCCTAGTCGATTTGTGCAATTGTAAGTCATACACATTTATTTGTTTGGGGTTTGTACGAGTATTTGACAACGTATGCTACGCACTGTTTACTTTTATGCGTCATAGTTGGGGCCTACATTTGTGCAGAGGCTCAGGGTCTACTTTTGCGAAAGGGCCCAGGGCCCCAAGAAGTCTAAAGACATCCCTGCTTACTGTACTAAATATAAAGATGTATAAATGTGCTGTGTGTGAAGCCTTCTGTGCGTATAAATTGTACAAATCTTGTGGTAAGAATTGCTCAAGTTTAGGGCCCCTGGCGGCCATCCAGCCGCTTAATCCACCTCTGCACAAAGGCCTTAATTTATCAGACTCTAACTAGGTCTGGGCCTATAGTATTTGTATCTCGTGAAGAAAGATTACCAAAGAAATTCAAAATTGAAAGATTTGCTAGATTTCTAAGCAAAACGATGTTTGATATCAGTGGCGTAATGTACGCTCCCGCAACGTGTGTGGGGGGGGGGGGGAGCCCGGTGTGTTACGGTTTTGCAATTCTTTGTAAGATATGGCTTGGGGCCCAAAATCTGATTTTGCATGGAGGCCCTAATATTCTACGTAACGCCATTGTTAACTAGTAAATTTTTTTCATCAGATTATTTTCCAAAAACTCAATAAATGTTTTGTTTTTCAAAAAATTTAAAATTTTGCAATAAATTTCATTAAGTTCTTATGAATGTTTTTGTTTCATTGATTTTTATTAGATACATGAATATTTAGATCTATATAAATAAAATGTACTCTAATAAACTTAATTTTGGTGAAATATGTTTGTTTTTTTACTATATCCTTTAACACGAAAAAATATTTCATTTCCAAAATAATCAGTTTCGTGTTAAACAATTTTCACCGTATTCGGAAATATACGTATTTTTTTTTAAAAAAAAAGATTAAAAAACAAAAATATTAACAGCTAAACTAGTTTCATGAAAAATTTTATATTATTGTATATGTTTGATTTTCCTGTGCACAATTGTCTGTACTTCATAATATTTAGTATTTTGGATAGCTAACCCTTCTAGCAAAGTAGACATGTTTTTAGAACTTATAAATAATATTGTGCGTATCTCATTACTTGGTACCATCCGAAACATTTTTCAAATGATTTACTACTTGCTAGTATTTCAAAATTACAACATACGTTAAATAATTAATTACATATTAATAATAAAAGTTTTTCTTATGATTATAAAAATATATTAATGTATTATGAAATGCAATTTTGCTGTACTTTTACCACTTGTAAAAATGATCTAACTGTACTTAACAATTGTCAATATTCTTACACATGGAATTTTATTGCAAAGCTTTATAAAAATATCTCTGTTATTCAATTTTATGAGAACGCGTGAAAAAACAAGAAAAATACTTTTTGAACTTTACGTAGAAATTTCCTTACTAAATTCCTACGTATTTCTTTATAATTGCATAGTTAATTTCGGCTTATATTTGATTCAAATTATTTTATGATATATCTATTTTTAATGTGAGTATTTACATTCTTATAAAAACTTTGCTTCGTTTATATACATCTTCAAATTGCTTTCTCGGAAGACCACACCTCTAAGCGGATACTATTGAACCACTTTGACCAGATGTCTGCAATAAATGTCAAAAGTAAATTAGCCCCTTTTCAGAGGAAAACGCAGTCAGACTCTCTGTCTCCGCTTTTTATCTCTAGAATCTTGCGCACCCCTAAATCAGGGATCGGCAGCACATAATTGCTTATTTCACAGCCAAATCTTGAAAATCGGCTTACTTTAAGGTTTTGGTGATTTAACATCTCTAACAGAATTACTAGCCATTGTAACTCATTTGGAATTGTCCAATTAATATTATACGCATGTTGCTGCAATGACATAAAATCCTTTAGCTAAAAAAATGTTTTTTTTTCCTTCTTCTTTTTGAATATAGAAACAATTATGAAGATTATAAATGTTAAGCTTTGGGTACATAGTGATCTCAATAAGGAAATTTTTCAATAAAATTTGTTACACCACCCTTTATACTGCACAAACCATTGTCTTTTTCAAATGGTTTTGGATCATATCTACTGTATTAAAAAGTGTTGTGTAACTAATATTGCTGACAGTCTTAGAAAAAGCAGAGTGCTTTTAAAAATAAATAAAATTTTAACTTGTTGCATTTCCCATCATATAAATATTTTTTTCCAATTAATTACATTACCCAATCTCTAATGCTGTAGAAAGTCTTTCACAACTGTTATACAATTAAAATGCATGTCACCACAGCAAGAAATCCCATCTAGCACTTTTTGAGATAAAAAAGTCAGACTTTCTAAGATGCAAGAATATTTGCTTCATATATTTGGTTGATATACAGAACACATAAAAAGCAACCTGAAAAATTACAACTATTTAAAGTATTTATGAAACAAATGCAGTATATAAAAAAATGGTTTATTACTGGACAAAAAAATAGCAAATTCTTATTAATATATCTATCCAATAAAAAAGACAATCACATTATATCATTACTTTCACCGTCATTTTAGACATTGCCCATGAAATATCGTGTATGGATGCAAAACCTCTGTTTCTAAATAGGTAAGGTAAATTTCTCAAGGTCTATTCCTTATAACTAATAACAAAAATAATATCGCAAAGATGAATAATTTATTATTAAGAATTATTTATACGTGTTAAAACATATTACTTTGGTATACACTTTTGCTTGTATAGATAGCAAGCATTAATATCCCTGATCCAATATATTTATTAATATTAGTGAGTGAGTTAGTGAATATTAACGTCCCACTGTTCAGCTACACGAGGGCTTTTGGGGACAGTCCGCGTAATTTTGAACCATGGTCAAGTGACGCGGACGACACCTGAGCTGGCACCCCTCTCCTAACTAACTCACCACACCAACGGGAGGACGTTTGAGCTCTCGACAGATTTTACGCGCATCGTTTCCCTACACGGCGGGTCTTCAGTGGTACTAGGATCGAACTCATGACATGCTAGCCACGATCCGATGCCTTGACCACTTGGCTACCGCGGCCACTATTTAATATTAGACACTTACCTGCAATAGAAGTGTACAGGTATTTTCTAAATTCGTTTGTTCCAAAAGTATGAATCAATTTTCTTTACCAAAAATTTTATTAATAAAGTATGATATAAAGGCACCGTAATACATTTTATTAGACTGCATCAGATGAATAATATACGAAACATGTAAATCTTATTCTTCATAAAATAAAATATACTCTGTTTTTTGGAAAAAGCTCTATTATCTTAGAAAATATTATAAAAACTACGGATGAAAAAAAAAAAACTCCTCACATATGAGCATTTGAAAATATAATATACCGAAATGTTTATGTGCTATTCATCCATAATTAGCAAATTTGTTTCTCTTGTGTAATTTTATTATAATAAATCGCAACTATGCAACAATACTCAATTATCTCTAAAAAGATTTTTTGTACTTTCTCTGAAACATACAGCTTATTTCTTTTGAAATTATGAATAATTTTCTACCATCTGTCTTAAATTTTTCTTTTGATATATTCGGAAATATACCTGTTTTTAGAAACTTATCTAAAAAGAAAGAAAGAAAAACTCATTAAAAACAAAAATATTAACAGCTAAGGTATGTGTGAGCTATTTTCATGAAAAATTTTATATCATTGTATATGTTTGAATTCCCCCCCCCCCTGTGTCTGTACTTTATAATTTTTAGCATTTTTGATAGTTATTCCTTCGAGCAAAATAGTTATGTCTTTTCAGAACTTCGAAATAGTATTGTGCATATCTCATTACTAGGTACCATTTGAATTATTTAGTAGTTCCATTTTTCGAATAATTTAATACTTGCTAGTGTTTCAAATCTCGAACATTAACAATACGTTAAATAACTAATTGCATTTTTATTAAAAAAGTTTTCCGTGCAATTATAAGTAAAAAAATATAGTGATATATTTTCAAATAAATTTACTCAACATTTATCACAAGTAAAAATGTTTTCATTGCAATAATGTTACACATTAATTTTATAGCAAAGATTCAAGCACATTTTTTTTCCTTCGTTATTCAATTTTATGCGAACGCGAGGAAAATATGAAGAAATACTTTTCAAATTATACTATGTAGATTTTATACAGAACTTTTTTGATTGAATTCCTTTGCATTTCTTTGTAATTGCAAGCTTATTTCGAATAATATTTGATTCAAATTATTTTATGATGGATCTGATTTTAAATGTGATATCACTATATTTAAAATATTTATAATGTGTAAGAAATTTTTTATCTTCAATCATTTTGGTGAATAATTAAATGACGAAGCAAATACTGATGTCTTCAGTACAAATATAAATCTGTGTTTAACAACTAACACATATAGAATGACAGAAGTGTTTATGGAAGGTTTCGCGGCACAGTCATTCAAGATCGCCTTGATTCTACGCTCAAGCTTTTACACAACATTCTTCTCATTGTGTCAAACTTACAAAACTGCTTTTTCTAAAACCTTTACATGAAGACCACTCCCTCGAAACATCTGGAACCGTACGTATCCCAAAATCAGGGATTGTCAGCAAATAATTCATTGCTGAAAGATAACCAAATAACTGAACTGCTTCCACAGCTGTATCTTGAAAGTTCAACGTACTTTTATGATTTTGGCGATTTAGTTTTGAGTTTGACGAGTAAAAATATTTATCCATTATATCTCATTTGGAATAATCCAATTATTATTAATCGTACATTGCTGCAATGAAAATAACATCAATTAACTAAACATATATACGTAAAAATAAATATATTTTAATCCTCGAAACGATTTGTTAATGTTTGTATTTTGCGCTTATAATTGCCTCAAGCATTTTTCTTTTCTTCCCGAAATTTATTAAGGTGATATGGTACACTAAAAATCATTAAACTGTCGAAATTTTTTTTATTGGCTTATTTGATACCCCGAATCTTTATAAATATGCCTGCAAAATTTCAAAGCTTTACCTGCATTTTTCATAAAGTAATGGAGCAATGTTTGACGCTAAACAGCAACTACCCCGCCTACATTTCAGATTATCTGCTAGAAAAGAGCCTGATAAAAAATGAATTAATTATTTTTCTAATACGCTTCAATGAGATTGACATTATACAAGCAGTAATAAATCATTTTAAGAAAGAATTGTGCAATTCATGCAAAAATTCTAGTTTGTGAATTATTTACTGGGAAGATCAAATGGATTTGGTCAAGATTTAAAAGGTGTGCGTGCTTTTTATGATATTATTATGAATGAAATTAAAACTTCAAAACGGATACTCCCAAAGCACAAATACTAAATCTCATTTTGATAACTCGGGTAATTAAAAATCTAATTCGCAAGAATAGAAAAACTCCCCCATTTTTATATATTTGTTTTTGGTGATATATATATATCCCATGTGTGCGAGATTCAACACTTTTATTATTAAAATATTTTAAGATATTTATTTAAACAAATGCACATATACAGTTCTTAGATTTTGATGTATTTTATCTATAAATTATTTGATTTTGCTTTTATTCGTGTACAATATTTAACATGCGAAGGCTTTTAAAATCATGGAAATAAAAAATAAAGGCATAAACATCTTTTGTACATGTTGTGCATTAGCTCTGAGCTTGGAATTAGCTCTGAAGTGTGTGTATTTTTTTTTTTATAATTATTAAGATAAAGTTTTATGAAATATTGATCTTTCATTCGTTTTTTTCTATATATTTATTACGGCAGTATACTGTTTAATTGTTCTACATTTGTACAATTTTTTTATGGTAAGTAGTTTTAAATAAGCTAATTAACATTTCATAAAAGTTTCAGACTATTCGATGAATATTATATCATGCTATTCATGGAATGAAAACTTCAAACTCATATTTCTCCATGTTGAATTTTTGTACATATACTGTTATTCAAAACCCTAAGGCCTTTTTGGTAATTGAAGTATGGGTTTGAAATTTTTTATACATGTTCTGAAATGTATGTTTTGTAAAACTGTGCATAGGATTAGCTCTAACATGTGTGTGTTTAGTACTTTTTCTAAAAAATTTCAAAATCAAAATTAATGTTTTTTTGGGAATTTTTGGAAGTTTAACTATAAAAAAATTAATAAAAAATTAAAGAGCAGCAGCAGAAAAAAAAACCCATGCACAGTTTTATGTAGTATATTATAAGACACTTGGAAAAAATTTTTTGAAAATATTTAAAAAGCCTTAGGGATTTAAAAAATGCTTAAAAAAGGTAAAAAAATTTAAATTTTACAAACATTTTGCAATGGAATTATTATTAAATAGTAACCTTTATAAAATGCAATTAAAACCAAATATTAAAAGTAAAAAAAAATTGTGAAGATGGTACCATATCGCCTTAAGAGCGTATAGTTAACAGTATTTAAAATTGAATGATTAGATCTTGAAGCAACACAGGTTCCTAATTTCATGGTATTCAATGGTTATTTTATGCGTTGTTTTTTATATAATTGAGCATATTTAATAAATATCTTTTTATTTTATTGTTAATTGAAGAATTTAATTTAATGATTAGGAAGCCAAAAGTACCGAGAAACTTCGGATATTTATCGAAAAAATTCTAACAAATAATTAATTTTATTGTTGCAATGAACATAAAATCATTTCGCTAAAACAATGTTTTTTCTCCCCTTCTTTCTTTTTAAACCTAGAAACGATTTATAAAGGTCTATATTTTGTTTTTATAAATGTTAAGCTTAGGGTACATAGTGATCTCAGTAAGGAAGTTTTTAATTTGTTTTTTTAGCCCAAATCTTATCAGGTATATATATATGCTGACAATGTTTTAAATTGATCGATTGGGTCATGGAGCAACACAGGTTTCTAATTTCATAGTATTCAATTGTTATTTTATGCATTTTTTATACTAAGCAAATTTTTTAAACATTTCTTTATTTTATTGCTGATCAATAAACTGAATCCAATAGTTAGATATTAAAAAAAAACCCGAAACTTCGGAGATATTTATCGGAAAATTTATAATAAATAAGGTGTTGTTTGAATTCTTTTTTATAATCATCAGACAAATCTTTCTAATATGAGATTGTTGTGATCGTTCCTGAGTTTCTCTCAATTTACTATCAAGCAAATTTTGTCTTGTTACACACATCCGACCCTGTTTTGTATTTCGTTTTACATGTTTCATTACTGAAATTAATAAATGCATTTCTTTCATTCATCTCACAATAATTGAAATATATCATTAGAATACTAAAGTATATTATTGCGAATCTTTTATTTTGCAGCAATATCTTCTTACATTTCAAATAAAACCCTTCCAAGATTAATAGTTCTACGGAATTTCACCATTTTACTAAAATAAAATATTAGTATAATAATATAAATTATTTAATACATTTTTTAAAAATCAGAACGATGTGATTGTCAAAAGATCACAAAAAAATAGAAGTCTTTATGCAAGTTTTGAATAAGTAATAGTAGCAATTGAGACAGACATTAACAAACTTTTTTACGAGGTTCAATAAAAAGCTATCTTTCTATTTTAATGCGACTGATTTAATCTATCGATGTAAGATCGCTATTTGTTATGTGAAGGCTCAATTCATCAATTAGCTGAAAGTTTTATATATTTCTGAAAGTCTTCAAAAGTTAGCACATCTGGAAAATTTTTTAAATAGTAATACAAAAGTATAAATCGCGAAAATATTGAAGTTTTAATAGTATTTTAAAAAAATTAATATTTGTTAAGCTGAGTATCAAGCATTACAAAAATAACTAGCAAAACGAAGAACTAAGTTATATTTTTATCTGAAAACCCTCTTAGGATTCTAGTATAACTTATGTGGTTGAAGGAAACGATTTTGATGAACTTAGCTACAACAGAATCATTTATTATGGAAAGTAGCAAAGAAATAATTGACTTACATAATATTTCTAGGATTTCAAAACTGAATGAATACTTTATACCTTTTTTAAAAAAAAGAAATACAGTTTCCTAATTTTCTTTACAAAACATGTACTGTTAAACGTTTTTTTTTCTTAAATGTATTTATGTTGCATGTAAATGTTAAAATTTTAATATAAATAACTATGCAGCTAATGATTGTTTACTTATGGAACTTGTAAAAATTATGAAAAATCAACTATACAAGGTTTTTCGATTTAAGAAAAATTTATTACTTGTACCGCTTTGACATAAGATGGAATGCACCACTCTTTAAGCTACTTTACTGCACAAACCATTGTATTTTTCAAATGGTTTTGGATTATACCTACTGTATTAAAAAGTGTTGTGTAACTAATATTGTTGACAGTCTTAAAAAAAGTAGACAATTGATTGCTTTTAAAACTAAATAAAATATTAACTTGTATTGCATTTCCCATCATATAAATATTACTTACTATATATATATATATAATTAATTACATTACACAATCTTTAATGCTTTAGAAAGTCTTTCACAACTGTGATGCAATTATAATGTATATGTCACCACAGCTGAAAATTCCATCTAGCACTTTTTAAGATCAAAAAGTCATTCAAGACTTTCAGAGATGTAAGAATATTTACTTCATTCATCTGGTTGATACACAGAACACATATAAAGCAACCTGAAAAACTAAAACTATTTAAAGTATTTATAAAACAAATAGTATATCAAAAACTGGTCCATTACTGGACAAAAAAATAAATAAATCCTTATTAGTACATCTATACCATAAAAAAGACAATCACATTATATCATTACTTTCAGTACCACTTTCCTCATCACCCATGAAATGTAACATATGGATGAAATACCTGTTTCTATATAGGCAAGGCAGATTTTCAAGGTCTATTCCTGTATAACAAACAGCACAAATATTATCAAAATGATGAATAATTTATTATTAAGAATTATTTACACATAAGTTAAAACATATTACTTACTTTAGTATATAGTTTTGCTTGTATTGATAGCAAGCATTAACATCACCTGATTCTATATATTTTATATTAAACACTTACCTGCAAAAAGTATACATGTAATTTCTAAATTCGTATGTTCCAAAAGTATAAATCAATTTTTTTGCCTAAAATTTTATTAAGAATGAATGATATAAAAAATTACCATATTCCCATCACTTTCCAAAATTTGTGTGGTAACATTCAACTGCAATGGAATCTCTATCCTGCATGATTTTTAAATTATATACTTCTAATATACTGTCATAAAGCCATTTGTGACAAAAATTTGGTCATTTTTGATAATTACTTACCTCCTCATCTGATATAAAAATATACAACAACTTTACCCCATAAAAACATAGCTAAATGTCTTGGAAAACATAAAACAACTCCACTACAAGCATATATCAGGTGTTAAAGATACAGTTAAGTTTTTTTTGCAAATAGCTTTTGAATTGAGTAATGCTGACTTGCCTGAGCTTGAATGTTTTCTTTCTTGACAACTAAAAAAAGAACATTCCAGAGCTTTCCTTTTTATATCCCCAATAGTTGGCTTAAATATTTACTGCTAGTTTAAATGCTGATTGGGAGGTAGGTACAAGAGGATCAGGTAAATAATTCTTTAGTAATTACTTTTTACCTTTCTTTTACTGAATTGCATGTTGAGACAATTGTTCCTGAACTATTTTACCTTGCAATAAACAATTTAATACTACAAGTAGAAGTTCAGTCTCCTGGTTTTTCTTATGTCATTACATATTTCTTTGGCGGAAGACCCCACACCACACTTTCTATCTGAGATATGGAAAGAAGTATATTCAACATTTTCAACAACATGGAATCTCTCAAACAATTTAAGAATGAACTTAATATGTTTACATGGTGCATGATTATCTGAGCATTCACATGTATACCAAGCCGAACATGATAATTTTACACACCTGTAATGGCATTGATCACACACACACATAACCTCTTTCTGAAATGCTACCATAATCTTTTTAACAACATAAAATACATCTCCATTAGTCTGCGATTTTACAAACCAAGAATTTGTTGCCTGGTCATAAATATCTGTCAGGAATCTTCAATTCATTTTGAAATGGAAATAGGTTGTGAGGATATAAACTGGGGAGAGTACCATTTAAAATTCTATAATGTGCTAAATATGTGTCATGCTGTATTTTCAACAAACTATCTGCTTGACAGTTAAATTTTCATTTTAAAATAATTGGACATTCATGTATTGTGAATAGATTAACAATATATATTTTTATCAGTATTGGCATGCAGAAGTAGATGATGTGACTTATACTATTAGTAGGCTGAATTACAATAATTATCATCAAAATATTTATTGAAAGCAGGCTTTTTATCAGTCGATGCAATTTTAAAATTTTCCATTATTTGTTTACATTGATTGAACTATTCCTTCCAAATGAGCTACTAGAGAAATTTCCCTTCGCATTTCAAAATTGGAAAACAAGAATCATTTAATCATTTCTTCCAAGTGCATTGAAGCGTAATGCAATTAATTTTTAACTG
>BMAO01021732.1:0-59828 GCA_019973975.1 Trichonephila clavata
CACACACACACACTTTTTATGATGTATTAAAACATGTGGTAATGATGTGGTAATGCAGCAACTGTATCTCTGGAGCTGTTTACTAAGTGATTAAAATTTTAGCTACGGGATACGGCTAAATGAGGAATGTATCTTTTATTTTATCTGAATACTCTTTCACCCGCCGTCTAGAAAGGGCTGAGCACGTTAAATCTGTCGAGGCTCAAATGTCATCCCGTTGGTGAGGTATGGAAGTTTGGAGAGTGAGTGCCAGCTTAGATGCCATCCACTTTACTTGACCATGGTCTAAAAAAATGAGGTACGTTGCCAATTGCAGCGTTAATTATAGCTTCTCATTCTCATTTTGAAAAATGCCACTTCATAATGATACTTCCCCCGTGGGTTGTGGACACACATATTTTACAGCCATTCATTATAACCATATGAACTACAGATAAAAAATTTCCTTTTTATATAAAT
The DNA here is from genome assembly GCA_019973975.1 of Trichonephila clavata. Taxonomy (NCBI): domain Eukaryota; kingdom Metazoa; phylum Arthropoda; class Arachnida; order Araneae; family Nephilidae; genus Trichonephila; species Trichonephila clavata. The sequence goes on from BMAO01021732.1 coordinate 460, forward strand.
TTTGATCTTGTAATTTTTATCTTAACAAAACTCTCGAATCATTATTTACATAGTTAAATTCTTTAAAGTTCCATGCTATGATTATTATTCTCAATTAGATTTAATCAAAAATAATTTTACAATGCAAATTGTACAATGTTATTTATTTTTACTGAAATCAGATTTAATGTATCCGACAACCCTAAAATTGTGAGTTTTCACAAATATTGACAAATTTTTTATGATTTTATTTTATAGGTTATCTTTTTAGCTTCATAAAAATACGAAGTTTAATTTTTTCCGTTCACTAGAATAAAAACTACTAGTGTTTTAGTAAAGTGCCATTACTTTAAGCAAGATGTCATACTTTAAACGCGTTTTACTCGAAATGCATTTTCTTCCAAATGCTCAAACGGGACAACAATTGTTAAAAAAGTTTTGAAAATAATTATCTGAAAATTTTTGCGTATCTTCTGAATAATAGTGGAAGTGTTTTAACCTTCGGATTTATAATCCTGTTTTATTACAAAATTTACAGCCCCTTATGTGAATAAAATCACTGTTTCTTAAAGAAATTTCATATAATAACTAAGATAAAGTACTGTAGTTTTTATAAAAATTAAAATATCTGTTATCCTGAAGGTCTTTTGAAAATGAAAAACATGGCAGCGCATCGGAATTGAAAAATTGAAATTTGTTCATAAACTTCTGGTACAAAACGGGCCGGGTTTATGTTATTTTTTGTAAATTTTTACCCATTTTAGTAATGATAATGTCTTTTTCTCTTCTTAATTTTAGCATTTTTTCTTAAAATGTACTAAACAAATCTAAAAAGAACAAAAAAATCCCATACCTTCATTTTTTTAAAAAAAAGTTGTAATTAGTCGGATACCTTAACTTGTAATTTATGTTTACGGGAAAAAAGAATGTGTCCGCATGAAATGATTGTTAATGGAATATATTTCATTACACATATCGTTCGAAAATATGTTCACATTTTCATTTTAGCAAGCATAAAATCATTGCAGTTCTCCATTTGCGAAAAAAACTTTTAACTTAGTAAGATCATTTATGTTATTTCAGGAAACGAAACTATATAGATTCCACTTCCCTCTGCGACTATATTATTCGGAATCTAGTTGACGGTCTGTAGGGAACAGTTGCTGGGGTGATGAGCGGCATTCCCAATGAGCTACGAACATTCTCTTCATTCCTTCTCGTAATGGTACATTATTGAGTAAATATTATTACATATCAGATAAAAATTTAGCACCAATAATCATGCAGCTGTGTTAAGTTGTGAACGAAATTGTCTTGGGCAAGCAATGATATTGGCAGTAGAGCGATATTAATTGAAAGCAGGAGAGAAATTCCGTACTAAGAAGAAATTATTTGCAGTTTTAAAACAGATGTCTTGAATCGATGCTTATATCAGACAGGAAAAACTGAATTATGCTCTCGATGATTCAAAACTGAACCCATAGAAAGGCCAATTTCAGAAACAAAAATTCTATAAGATTGTTTTAATAGTTTACTGAAGTAAATGAGTTAAGTCAGTTAAATTAGTTTAACGTAAAAGGTATACATAGCTTTGAGAGATTATATAACATCAAATTTAATAATTTTTATCATACTACTTTTGCGTTATAGAGTTCCCAAAGCTGGTAAAAAAAAACACATTACCTTGTAACTGTTTCTGTTTGCGAATCATCCAGGGATAGATTATACGTTACATGATTATAAAACCACTTTCTGTGGAGGAAACGTGTTGTTCGTTAATGGGAGCCGCTGTTTAAAGACAAATGAATTTGGAAGTCGAGAGGTTGGCAATAGCTGTCAGGCTGAAGCTTTGACGGTTCTATCAGCGTCCTTCCTTTAACATAATCCTCTTGGGAAATCTTCGGTCTATCAATTTGAGTTTACTTGCAACCAACCCTCTGAAGAAGCAAACGTAATTATTCCGATTAGGTTGGATATATATAGTCTAGGGTTTTCAAGCTAGCGATATTGAGATATAGAGAATGCGAGGAGAAACGATAGATAGCCACCGATCAGGTATTATTCTATTTTTAATGCGTTTCAGAGATTAGACAGTGGAAAGAACTAAAGTGACGTTTATTCCTATAGTTAAATTATAGCTCAGATATTTAGGGCAGTGTATTTGATCCTAATCTATAAAAGGGTTGACATTTAAAGTCTTCTTGTAATTCGTGCATCTCGTTATTATTGCTCAGATTGGGAAAATCTCTTCTAGTTTGAATTCATACAATTCTGTCAGTTAATAATTTGTGTTTTCATTAAATAGATTGGTTAACTACTAATAGATTGGCTAGTCATCCTCCTCTTTCTCCCACACCTCTAGGCGGGGCTGAAAAAAGCTAAACATCACTAACACTTTAGCTCATATAAAGCTAAGGTGTTAGTGATAAAATTAAGCAGCTGGGTTAGTGATAGCTACCAGAGATTCGAGTAAAAGAACCAGGCGGGATTACTTACAAAAATTATTATTGCAGCGAATTAATCATTAAAGATAAGTATTAATAATTTATTATAGATATTCCACCCCTTAACTGGTTTGCCTGTACACCGAACGGGCTGCAGAAAGCTGTACGCAACCGGTTTGCTCTTACACTGTACTGGCACTATTATCTTCTTTCTATCTTTATTTGAATATATTTTCAATTTCCATTGTGAGATCATTAGTGCTATTGTTTTTCAGAGATGCAGTTTGTCTATGGCACTAGAACACTTCTCATCCAAAAATTTCTTTGTATTGAAAGGGTTAGTTTTTCATTGAAGGCAGGAATTAAGGTTCTGGAAAATATTCCATAAAGAACAGGGAAAGTTTCTTGAGAGGAAAAGAATTTGTCTACATTGCTATGTGTGTAAAGACTCAGTATTAAAACATGTTTCAAAGTGTGTGTGCATATACATTAATATATATGTATGTATGTATATATATATATATCTTAAGATTCTTGGGATTTATTGGTCTTCTTTTTGATTTTATTTGCTGCTATATATACAGGGTGTCCAGCCTGAATGTGACCCAAGACTCAATGGAAAATTCCCGAACTGTTCGGCTTAGATATGCACTTCCAATCCAATTTAAAAAATGTTTTAAAACAGGTAAGGGATGTTTTTACGTGCTTTTCGAACCAAAAAACCCATTTAGAAAAAAATTACAAAAATTAATTTTTTATACGGTTCCCAGGTCCTATCACTTATATTTAGAAATAGATGCAGTATGCAAAAACAAAGTAAACACAAAAAGTTTCATTTTATTACGATAAAAACTGGCCGAGTTATGGAACTTTGAAAATCATACTTTATATGCATTTGCTCGGCTATTTTCAAGAAGCTAGTAAGGGGTTGTTCCAAAGTGAAATTAGTTGGAACTCTGCTTGGAAACTTTCGCTCTAGCACGTCACTCTTATGTAAATCATTTTTAAATTTAAAAGCATACGTTAATAATACAATAATCGAGTACTTAAGAAATAAAATTTATTCTGTGTACGTGCAAAACGTAGAAAAAATTAAATATTTTGGACGAAGGAAACATTTCAAAAGGAGTTCCAAAAATAGACTTATATAATACGGCTTCAGTCTGATTTGCTGATCATGACGAACGTTAAGAATCTGTTGTGTAGTCGCTTGCAATTACATACAGTCGTATTCTAATATTACGAATTCTAGTACGGGAGAACGAGACATATACAAATGAAGAATACTGTGAAATGGTTCTGTTTTATGGACAGTGTAAGCGAAATAAGAGAGAGGCGGCAAGACTTTATGCCATTAAATTTCTCACTCGAAGACATCCATCTTATTGTACAATTGCCCGTGCTGTTCAGCGCTTGTATAAAACTGGGAGTTGCAATAGACGTATTCCCTGTCTCGTGCCTTCACCATTATTTAAGTTAATTTGGTCATTCTGATATAATAAAACCCCTGATTCATGATTGGCGCATCATTCCACATTATGCTATAATTTGAACGGCAAATCCTGTATTATTTTGCTGCTATTTGTTAAAACAAGGTGTTTTAATCTTTTCGGTACAAGTTGTATTTCTTTAATTTAATTTTTATTGTTTGCCATACAGCAATAGAAATTGTCAATCTATGATGTTTACTACGATGTTTTAATTTTTCTATGATGTTTTTTTTTTTTTGCTCTTTCTGTAGATAGTGAATTATTGTGCTCTAAACTCAATTTATACACGACCCCCTTTTCTGAGCAACTCCGATGCTTCAAATTTATGTAGGCATAATTCGGTCAGTTTTTATCGTAACAAAATGAAACTTTTTGGGTTTACTTTGTTTTTGTGTACTGCATCTTTTCCTAAATACAAGTGATAGGTCCAGGGGACCGTATAAAAATTTAATTTTTGTAATTTTTTTTGTAAACGGGTCTTTTGGTTTGAAAAGCACGTAAAAACATTCCTTGCCTCTTTTAAAACATTTTTTAAATTGGAAGTGCATATCTAAACCGAATGGTTCGGGAATTAGCTATTGGATCACATTAAGGCTGGACACCCTGTATATATATATATATATATATATATATATATATATATATATATATATATATATATATATATATATATATGCAAACTGTATTAGAATCGTGTGTCATCCAATTAAGTTAATATAAAATATAATTGAAGTCAAGAACAAATTCGTTAGAAAAATTTACTGGCGCCATCTGTGGGTGCAAGTTCTAACTTTGTTACAAATCACTGCGAATAAATTTAAAATTGAAAAATAAAATTTCATTAATGAATTAATATTTGAAAATGAATTCGATTCGAAAATTTTTAACATCAAATGTCATTTACTGCAAGTTTAAAAAATGTATTCACTCTTCAGTGGATAAATGAATAGTATTTTATTAACGATTGAAAATTTGAACAAGATATATAAATATACATACACACACATATATATAATATATATTGGGAGAGTGTGAACTAATAGTAGGAATTGAAAAAGCATACTCTTGGGTTTTTTGTGTTTCACAATTATAAATTAAACGAATAGTGTGAAATCTTTAAAATTGAACATTATAATAAAACTCTTCCATTTTCAAATTTTGTAAAGTATTAAGTAGTAAAGTAAAATGTGCCTTTTTTTGAATATTTTTGGGAAAAAAATTATCACTCAAGGGATTAAGTAATGGGGATCTAATAGCCACAATAAAACTGGAGGAAATATCTCTTAATTCGGTGCACTCACACTCATCAGCGGGTGAGAGTTCTAGAAAACTCTAACGCAAATATATAAAGCCTTAAATTAAGTTTTGAATTATTTCTGTTGCTGTGAAACAGAATTTTTCGATCCCAAATGCAGAGGGCACTTTGAAAGTTCGGGAATGTTAGGGTGTAGTGGTGCTTACGCCTACACACACTCGAAAGATAGACTGGGAACGAAGGTCTGTGACTGTTGCGAGTTCCCTATGTGTCTGAGTATTTTAATTAGTACAGTCTATAATAAAGTCCTGTTTATATTTGAAAAGAAGAGTGTGGAAGTTAGTATTTTGAGTAGTGACTGAGTTTTATTCTATACTGACCAAAATGAACATAAACGTGAAATCAATACGTATGAATGACGGGTTCGAGTGAGGCTGTAACAGAATGAATATCTCTATATTATGAAAATCTTGGGACTAAAGGTTAAAATGATGTGAATAAAAATGATTTCGCATGAAACAATGGAGAAAGATTAAATATTATAGAACTAAATAATTAAAAATAACAAAACAACCTGAACTAATATAGAACCAAAAAACTTTGAACTAAAAATCAGGTGCAGAGTGGCATATTTTCTTGCGAAAGAAACAATTTTAGAGAGAGACTAATATCAGTTTCCGACTTCTCTTATCCTATATATAAAAGATGTGTGTTGATTTATTCACTGATTTTTTCTTTTTCGTGAAATTTTATTCACTGATATACTAAATTATTGTTTCCGATTAAAAAAAAGCATGTAAATTTTTGTCAGATTAAAGGAAACTATATTGGAATTTTTCAACAAAGCATTGCAATCGCCTTCTATTGTTAAGTTCTAAATTCTACTTTGTACTATTTGTTATGAAAATAAAAATACTATTTGTATTTGTATTCTTATAATAAGATAGTTATATCATATCATGGCCTTAGCTTTATGTAGGTACCATATCAATAGTTTCACATATGTATAGATTAAATTAAAACGAATGACTGGAAGTTTTAAATTTTTAAAAGGCTCCTCACCAAGTTCATTAATGTTTAAATGTAGACGGTAAGTTATTTTCCCACCAACGATTAGTTCTGCCAGATATTTCGCTAGTACAACTCATTTCTGGATCTTCAAATCGTAAACTCAAAAGACGACCTTCAAAAACTCTGAAACTGCTCTAGATGACTTACGATTGATTAAAATTGATGATCATTTGCCAAAACTGTTCCAGATTAACCACTATTGTCTGAATTTATTGATAATTTTCCAAAACCGCTCCAGATGACGTACGCTTGACTGAAATTGATGATCATTTGCCAAAACCGCTCCAGATGACGTACGCTTGACTGAAATTGATGATCATTTGCCAAAACTGCTCCAGATAATGAAAGATTGACTGAAGTTGATGATCATTTGCCAATACATGATAAAAAAACATATAGACTCTGCCGTTAGTGCTTTAATAAGACGCAAGAGAATAATATGTGTTTGTATAACTAGCAATGTTGCACTAGGTCGTATGATCCCTCTTTTCTGAAATTTCACGAAAACTGATATTCAGTCGACTCTCGATAATTCGAAGTTGTAGGGACCAATGACCAATGATTTTAACAAGAGGGTTGGAAAAAAACATCTAAAATACACGAAAATAAATTTTTAAAAAAATAAATTTTGAGACTATGTAATAAAAAAACAATTGTACATGTGTATAAAATTGTAAATATTATACAGGAGTTAAACGTCCTGTTTTAAAAGAATACATTTATGTATTAAAACAATTATTTAAGGAATACAAACTTTACATAATTAATATATTTTTTGATGGAAACATATGTTATTTTTTTGTTTTATGGAATTCACTCTAACATTGTCAATAGATTTTTTTAGAATAAATAAAGCTTAAAGAACGTCCACTTCCACAAGATTTTGAAGGAAAAAATTGAGTAATTTTTTTTGTGACAATTTAGCTTCAGTCAGATTTATCGAAGTCAACTCCTCCGATACGTCTTCTTGATTTTCTGTGTTAATGTTGTCCATAGCCTAAATTTCAGTGTCAAATAGGGTACCCCATGCAACAATGTCCGTGTCAAACTGCGCGTAGTCATCAAACTCCGTGGGGAATTTGGTGTTGTGTATTTTGTGTCAGTCGAAAGCAAAATACGCAATCCAACGCATACGAAGGCTGTTCAGAAAGTATTGATACTGAATTTATTCTATTTATTCGAGAAAACCCCCAGCGGAGGGACTGTGCGCATCATGCATGCGCATATTTCACCTTGTCTCACAAAATTCGGCAGGTCTGTACAGCGCGCCGTTCAGTCACACTGACTTCTTTCACGTGGAGTGTTTGCGTGCGTTCGTCGAAAAAAGAAAATGTGTGAAAACACGGATTAGCGAATCTGTATCAAGTTTTGCTTTAAGGTGACAGAACACCTTTAAAACTCAATTTTCGGTCAAAATATCGATTTTTCGTTTTTGATCAAATATTAAAATTCAATCTTTTATCTTTCTAAATCTGTAAAAATTTTGTTTCTAGCTTAATTAGAAGCAAGTTACAGCTTTTTTAATATTACTTGATCATGAATTTCTCTGACCGGAAATGTCTTTCTGCTAACCGGAAGTGGCCCAAATTGTTTGTTTACGTTTCTCTTTCATGGTATATGACATGAAATATGAAAATTAATATACAAATATTTTGTCAGAAATTAAAATAGAATATTTGAGAATAAATATAAATGTATTTAGAAATACATTTTCCTTTTTATGTATGAAATCTGGCATCAAATTTGTTGTTTAGTGACTTTGTTTACATATATGTTTGATTTTCATACTGAAAGAATCGACAGCGTAGAAAGTTAAAAAATAATTCTATTCTGTTTTATTTTTGCTTGAAAATGGTTAAAAGTATTGCTAGAAAGCGTAAGAGACAATTTTTTGGAAATAAATACACAAAAATTTCCGAAAATAACAGCAATTCAACACCTGTTCCTGAATGCACTGCTAGTTCTTCAAAATTGGGAAATGAGAGTATGTCAACTGCAGAAGAAATGCCTGGTCCTCTGTTTGGTAACAGAATCATTGATCTTGAGCTTATTGTGGATGCATTTTCTCAACTTTGCTGCCCAAAATGTTTTGCTGAAAAAGTAGAGCTTTTTGAGGATTCCATGTATGGATTATGCTCTCATTTTACACTAAAATGTAAATGCTGTGACTTTTTCTTTGCATTTGCTTCATCAAAAAAAGTTGTAAATGCACCAGTCATAAATACCAGGCTAGTATATGGTATGCGGCAGATAGGCAAGGGTTTTGCTGGTGCATTTAAATTATGCTCAACATTAAATTTGCCTCGACTGACAAAAACTGCTTTCAAAAATCAGGAAGCAAAGCTTTTAAAAGTGGTTCAGGAAGTAGCTGAGGAATCCATGAAAAAAGCTGCTACTGAAATTGCGGATATAAAACAAAATGTTTCATCTGATTTTGTAAAATGTGGCATATCTGTGGATGGCACATGGCAGCGTAGAGGCTATACGTCTATGAATGGTTGTGTTGCTGCAATATCAGTTGATACTGGTAAGGTGTTAGACGTAGAAGTTATGTCGTCCTACTGTCCTACATGTAAGAGACTTCAGACTATGCCAAGAAACTCTGAATATGAGTCGTCAAAAGCCGACCACATATGTCAGTGTAACTTCACGGGATCTTTGTCAAAAATGGAAATTGTGGGGCTTCACGAATATTTCTTCGTTCAGAAAAAAACCGCAGACTTCAATACACGCAATATTATGGCGATGGTGACTCAAAAGCTTTCATGAGTGTGAAAGACACTTATGGAATGAACAGTGTGACAAAGTTTGAGTGCATTGGCCATGTACAAAAGAGAGTGGGCTCGCGTCTAAGAAAGCTAAAAACAAAAACTAAAGGACTGTCTGGTAAAGGCAAATTAACTGATAATTTTATCGACCGACTTCAAAATTACTACGGAATTTGTGTACGCAGTAATGTCGGTAACTTAAATGCCATGCAGCAAAATGTAATTGCTGCGTTATATCACTGTGCATCAAGTGATAAGAAACCGATGCATGGTCAGTGCCCAATAGGGAAAGACAGCTGGTGTTATTTTCAGCGGGGGGTGGCAAATGGAACAAAATGTACCACAAAATATGCTGGTTTATCAAATGATGTTTTAAATAAAATTAAACCAGTATATTTAGAACTATGCGACAAACAGATATTAAGTAAGTGCTTACATGGACGCACGCAAAATGCAAATGAGTGTTTTAACGGAATAGTCTGGCAAAAAGTTCCGAAAGAAGTATTTGTTTCGCTCAAAACAATTAAATTTGGGTCGTATGATGCTGTTATACATTTCAATGAGGGATTAAATGGGTGCCTCAAAGTTTTTAATAAGATGAATATTGAAAATCCTGGGGTGTTTACCTTACGGGGATATAAACATTTAGATAAATGCAGAATCCGTGAATCGATTCATAACGCAGACCCCAAAACAAAGAAACATAGGAAAATTTTAAGAGCCCTTAAAAAGAAAAAAAATATTGTTTTAGAAGTTAAAGATGGAGAGAATTATAAATCTGGTGCATTTTAATAAGAAAGTAAGTGTTTTTCTTGTAATCAGATTAGTTTAATGTTATTTTTGTCGTTTTCTCAAAATGAGTTTTTTTACATTTTTCCTTACCGCAAAACACAATATCTCAAAAAGTTATGCTTGGATGAAATAAAAATTTTATATATATGTCTTTTAAATACTAATACAGGGAATAGACCTCTCTTAAGATTTTATGTTGAGTAGAAATTTTTTTATACATCAATAAAGTGAAAATTACAATAGCTTTTAAAGAAAATTTCAACGTTAAGAAGCTCGAAACACAATAGCTTCTCACGTAATTGTTATGTTACCAAAATAAGTGTCTATTCCCTAGATAAGGTTGTATGCTATATTATTCAATTTACAAAATGTCAATATATTTATTTTATTTTCAGTTATCATGTTTTGCGTAAAGTCTTATTTTTGCTTATTTTTTCATAAAATACCCCTTTCACAGAAAAAATGTGCACTAATAAGACTTTACTTGGGTGTTTTTCTCATTTTAAAGACCCATAAGGTCATAAAATATGCATTAACAGGCAAAATTCAGGTTAATTCAAAAAATTTCTTCGAAGGTGTTCTGTTACCTTAAGCTCCGTAAAATGGGCACCAAAACCTACGAGATGATGAAAACAACATTTGGAGATGAAGCAATGAGTCGTGCTCGGGTTTTCGAGTGGTTCCGGCGATTCAAGGAGGGTCGTCAATCAGTGAACAGTGATCCCCATTCTGGACGCCCATCCACCTCTCGCAATGAGGACAAGATTGCACAAGTGAAGGCTGTGGTGCTGATTTTTCCTCTTTCCCAAGATCAAGAACACCTTAAAAGGACACCGGTTTCAGGACATTGAAACCATAAAACAGAATTCGACACAGCAGCTTCAGGCCATCCCAAAGTCTGAGTTCCAGAAATGTTTCGAGGGCTGGAAACATCGTTGGGCCAAGTGTGTTACTGCCAATAGAGCATATTTCGAAAGAGATTGACTCAAAACGTGTTTATGTATGTATGTTTTTGCATAATAAATTCAGTCTCGATACTTTTTGAACAGCCCTCGTATTTCTTTACGATAGGTGACTATCCTTCCTGAACACTTGTGTAGGAAGGCCACATTTTAAACGAAAGTTATGGGCGGCTTAAAACTAGTCCAGCCGGTTTATTTTCCACTTGAAGAAGGAAAGAAATTAAAGTGTTTTCTCACCTGAGAAACAGCGAAACACAAAGAAAGGATGGCAGGCAGATGATCATCAAAAAGGCTACGTTACATGGGAGATTCGCAGAGACAATACAACGCAAAATATCTAAGTTCAAACCTGTTGCTACAGAACTCTGCTTGATGGTGAGTGTTCGAACTTTCGAGAATTATGTAAGATAAACTCAAATTACCTCATGTTGTAGTCTGGACAACCGCAGATTTTACTTCGAAATACTGAGTGTACCAAAACGTACTGTTTTAGTTCGAAATATCAAGAGTTTTGCTAGGGGCTGAGCATATAGGTAAATTAGCGAGAGGTTCGTATAATCGAAGGTTTGAATTAGCGAGAGAGTTAACTGTATATAAATTCATAAAAATGTTTAATTTAAATTATATGTAACTTAAATTCCTATTGCAGGCTTAAGTCCTTACAACTAATGCTTTATAAATATTGTAATGCCGGATGGTTCCTGCTTCCATCTGAAACCCCTTGTCTTCCGCAGACCCGGCTAGGTGTGTGGGAGAAACTGAATAATCACTAGACATGTTTCAATCTAATTAATTTATTGACACCAAAAGATCAATCAGACACAATAAAAATCTAATTAAGATAACTGATCAGATAGTAGAGAGCGGAGGTGAGATTCAATAGCACGGGGATAATACTACGGAACCTCAACTGATTCCACGATTGCTTAAATACGCTCAATATAAACTACGTCACACACTGATAAGCTAACTTCTAATTAAACAAGGTTCACGATAACTGTACTTCTATTAAGCAGATCCTGCACTTGAACCTTGAAGGCGATTCTTATCTGGATTTAATCACAGCCGATTTTTTCACACTCAGCAGCGTTTCTCAAACTGTGGGGCGCACCCCCATAGGAGGCGTGATTACTCTACGAGGGGGGAGCGAGCATATTGAAAAGTCGAAAACAAAAGATTTAAAAAAATTATTAATTTACTGAAAGTAAACAAAATACATTCTGACATAATAAAATATAAAATACACATTTGCACTGATGTAATACCCTTATTAATGTATCAATACTGCACAATGTATATGATAATTAATTTAACAATATTAAGAACAAGTTTAATAATTCCCATTCTCCCCATCGATTCGTCGTACATAAAAATACATTCAAAAATGAACACTTAATCTTGATAATTTGTACGGTTTATAAATAATCTCTTAACTGCCGATTAAAAGTTACGTGATTCGCTTCCCAATGCCACCGTTTTCCAAGTAGGTACGCGTATGATGTATTAGGGGGGGGGGATGAAAAGGAATAAATAAATAAGACCTTTTCTGAAATAAGTAAATCCTTCGCGAACGCACACATACTCACACATACTGTCAAGGTCCTTTTGTTGCATTCGAAAGCCTTAGAAATGATTTTATGGATAGAAGTGCACAGAAAAAATCGTACTTAAGAAAGACGTATATATACGTCCTACGGATTTAACGCATCGGTTGAGTGAGACGTATATATACGTCGTCGGCACTTAAGAGGTTAAAGTCGTATTGTAGCCTTTGCGTTAAAGTATAGTTTTTTTAAAAATTAAATACATTTTTATTGTATGGAGGGGGGCGCGATGAAAATTATGATTGAAAATTGGGTCGCAAATATTGAAAGTTTGAGCAGCACTGACTCTCAGTAAACTTCCATTGATAAACTCCAAATGCCCTTAATAATTCCACGATCCTTCACTCTTCCACTAACTCGCCAACTCTTGAAACTCGCGAATGCAGAATTTATATAATATACTTCATAATCACGTTTTCTTACTCGGTGAAAGTTGGTTGAAATAAATATTTTTCTTAAAGTGTCATGTAGGGATTAGTAGAACCGCGTATAGATCCGTCACAATATCATTAACGATATATGAAAAGAAATGCAAAACATAAGATATCCTACATTTGAACAGCTCCCAGTGGGTGGCGGGAAGTGGCCGCGGTAGCCTAGTGGCTAAGATAACGGACTCGTGACAGGCATGTCATGAGTTCGATATCAGTGCCCCTGAAGACCTACCATATAGGGAGGTGATGCACTTGAAATCTGTGGAGAGCTCAATTGTCCTCCCGTTGGTTTAGTATGATCGTCAGGAGATATGGGTGCCAACTTATAGGTGTTGTACTCGTCACTTGGCTCTTGGTTCCTAAATTATGAGGTCTGTCGTCAAAAGCTCTCGTGTTGCTGAAAAGTGTGACGTTAATATTCACCCACGCAATGGGAAACTAAATTTACGCCAGAAAAAAATGTTTTTAAAAAACAACATTATTCTAATTCAGGGTTGGGCAGACTTTTCCAGGATACGGGCTACTTCTAATTTTTTCAAGTTGTTGCAGTCCACCCAGTGTTAGTGACGCACACAAGGGTGAGGGAGAGGTCCATGGGTCCGAACCGTTCCTCATATAGCCCTTGATTCCCCCCCTCCCGATTTATTATAATTCCATGTATATAATACGTAAAATGTAATTAAGTATCTATTATTAATAATTTTTTATTAATTAATGTTAATTACTTATTTAGTAATTTATTGTTTGCTGTTTTTTGTTTTGACAATCGACAAAATAAAAAAAAATTGTTTGGCTGCGTATTGGAGTACGATACGAGAACGGTTGACCTTCAACCCTCGATTCCTTCCCCCCTTGAAAAATCCTTGTGTGCGCACTAACCAATGTCGTAGGTGTGGTGTTAGGTAAGGAGAAAAGGTTATTATTATAACTTAATAATAAATACGGAATATGTACTTACCAACAAAACTAATATAAAAAACAACACTTTTAAAACCACCTTTAAAGCAAAATGCAAGATACAAACTTAATAATAATAACCACAAATATAATTATTTCAAATGATGCATTTATTATGAAACAATTCAAAATATATTAAAAAATAAAAAAATTTCATTTTAATTTAGTTTGCGTTGTTATAGTCAGTAGCAGATTTAGTCTGCGTACTGTTTGCCCATATTGAATTTTCCGTAAATTACTAACTGCTAAAATCTTCAGGCGGTCACCCCAAAATGTCTTAGCGGTTCACTGTTCGATGGCGATCGACGTAATACCCACACTGGCTTCAGTTAATGAGCTAAATGAGTTTCTTTTTATAAATCATTATCAATCCCAAAAATATCTTACTATAACATTACTAAAAAAAGCTTTATAAAAGGTTAAATGAATCTTGAATGAATTTAAATCTAATAAAAGATTTTGTTATGCAATTTAAATTGAATTTCAATTTTGTTTAACTTAAAGTGAAGAATAATTTCCAATCTTTAGCCTACATATATTTTTATGTTCGATATTAGATTGGATACAAATTTTGTGATGCATGATGCTTATTAGACATGATGTCATTTTTAAATATCATTACGACGATGTCCTGCGATAAAATATTGATCTTAAAACGTGGGATTTGAGATTCAGGAAAAATATTTCTACAACGTAAAAAAAAGAGCTTTATGTGTTTGCATTTCAAATTACTTGGTCAGAATGTCTCAAAGAAAAATGAATGAAAAACATTGGAAGCTGTCTTATGTGATTTCAGAAAAGAAAAAAAATAGAAAAGACGATCGTTTTCTTTTCTTTTATTGCAAAAATATATCTTTTGAAATAGAATGAACTCACGAAGGAGAGTTTGCAATGAAAACAACAGATATTTTTGTTCCACAGACACTTCTAACAATATTGATCCCAGATAGAAGTTTTCTACATTTCGTTTTTGACGTTATTCAACCCCTTTTTACCAATTTATTCTTTATCTCATTTTATATTTTAGAGATTCAGTCCCATTTGTTTAACTTTAGACACTTGAAGATTGATGTGCATGGGAGTTGATGTTGGGAAACTGTCATTATTTTAGTACTTAGTAAATTAATGATAATTTAAAAATCTCTCTTTATATAAGTTTATATTGATAAGGGACAATTTTTTTAAAAATATCTTATTGATCTTATCTATCAAAGTGTTTAATCTCGATGCTTCTAATTTGTGTTTAAGAATTTCTCGTGCAAACAGTGTTACGAATGCAGCTTAATAGGGTGTAATTTTTTTATCATTTTGTATTGCATTTATTTTAATATGCCATTAAAAACGCTACGGTAAAAAAAAAGAAACCCTCCGCTGGCGCGCTTCAAGAAGTTCCATCCATAGGCGTGTGATATCTTTTCGATGCATTACCTCGTACGTTCCACCACTTGGCAACATTTTCACTCCTATGGAGATATAAATAAAAAGTACAGTGTTTAAGTTTTTTTATTCTTTCTATTCGGTATATTCGGTTTCGAATTTTAGGTAACTTTGTCCCGGTACCTCCTCCTCAGGATAAATGAGGTGGAGGTTTTGTTGATTGCTGAGGTTCTCGGGGATCCGAACACAACATAGAGGGAGATGCTATTTAATTGGGCCCCAAATAATGCAATATAATGTACTTTTTTACTTTAAACGTTTTATAACTGAGGACAAGAAAGGTGGACAAGACATACCAAAGAGAAAAAATGAATTTTTACTTATCTGAGATGAAAATGCAATTTCGGCTTAAATACAGATTGACCTATATTCAGAAATACACAGTATGTAGAATGAATGTTGAGATAAAAAGGGGAAAATTTATGTTAGTTGAAACTAAATGACCTACAAACTGCTTAAATTTCTGTATGTTCTAACAAAATCCACATATGACACTTGGTAGTTTTTATGATATTCCACCATAAGAAATAATACATTTTAAAATATTTAATTCTAGACGTGAACCGTTATTTACATAGTCACTAAAATTGTGGATTCTTTTGTGGGAAATTTTTATGTTTATAAAATTTGCTTGCGGTTATACAATATGTTGAATTTCACAAATTGCAAAGTCGTATACATCATTTTAAACAACCTTTAATACTGAAATCAATAAAAAAAACTGAAACATTTAAATACAATAAATTAAGCTGTAATAGTTATCGATAAACATTAGGTACTGATCATAAATAATTTTATATTAAATCTTCACATCGATGTTTCGTTGAGCTGACTATAATTTTAAGCTCTTCCTTTGTCCATTCCATCATACCAGGAAACAATTATAACCTCAATTAGTTCCCTTTTATTTGAAGGGTGTCTCATTTGGACAAAGTTTTCAGCAGTACCACAAGTTTTCGATAGTATTGATGTCAGGACTGTTTCTTATCCAGGATAACAATTCACTGTTATTTATATAAAACCACTCGTTCGACAGTTTTCCTGTGTGGTGGGGAGCAGCTCCTGTTGAAAAATAAATGATGCTTTGTTGCGAAAGAGATCCCTGATGGAAAGTAGGAGTTTGGGTTTTAGAATAGTGTCAATTAATTTTCTGGTAATCAGTGCCCCCTCGATGACATGAAGGCGACTAATACCATCGGCTGACATACATCAGTACATTTTAAAACTAAGTGGGTTCTTCACAGTGACTTGAAAGCAGTTAGGATGTAGCATTTCTCCTATTCTGCGTCTAATGTTTCTTCACCCTTCACTATCAAATAACTATATCTTAGTTTTACCGCTCCATATGACCTTTGTGTGTGTGTGTAATCTGTCCAATTAATATATTCTTTTGTCCACTGCAATCTTTTTTTGCTCTGCTGTAAACTGTGATAAGTGTTTTCGTGGAATTTGATCTCTAAAGGCCTTATCATACGCACACGTTTGGTGCAATTTTTGGTCCAATTCGTGCAATTTTTACTCCACTGCCATAGCAATGGCTTTCGAACAACTTTTTGCCAGTGAGATGAGAAAGTTGTTGTAAATGAAAGTTGCTTGAAATTCCAGACAATGGGGTTCTTCGGCGCCCTACGTCATAAACAAGATAGCGGTAACGATGGTAGCTTCGCATCAAACGCATCAGATATGGCGTATAATATTTTAATGGTGTACAGTATTTTAACGACGCATAATATTTTAAGCAAAATGATGCTCCATTTCTGTTTACCCCCATAAAAAAACGCGAGCGAAATAAAAGAAATAATATTGGATGGTCGTTTTCGAAGCAGAAAAATCGGCGAGTAATGTTTCCAATGTGGAGAAAGAGCGTGGCTGACGTCAGAGCATGTCGTTTTGTTTACGGTAACCCTTCTCCTTCAGATTCGGCAGAAAGTTTGGCCAAAAAACTGCACGAAAAATTTACGTGTTATACGCCTTTAGTCTTCCAACTGTTAATCTTCTGATTGTTCTTGAACTGACAGAAATACCAACAACACTCAAATCACTTTTGATGGCCGTTCGTGACATTCTTCTATCTTAGAGACATGGATAGTTTATTTTTCTGTCATCAACAGATATGGTGCACTTTCTTAGTCCTTTTCTTGCTTTTTTTTGTAATTACTTTGTCATCTGATATCATAAGCAAAGTTTTCGGGCTCTAGAAATAGTCATTGAACCACCACCTATCTTATTATTTCATCACAGAAAAGACCACATTCTTGTAACACAATAATCTTACTTCTCTTTATAGGAATCTAATATAGTGTTTTGTTTTATGCCATTGCTTCTTGACAAAATCTTATTGTTTTCCTGGCCAGGGCAATTTCCTGACCTCAATTCTATCGAACTGATTGAGGCTATAATTGTTTCCGGGCATCATGTAATAACAAAGATATAACTTAAATTTGATGAGAAATATGAAGTTGTAATGAAAAATAAAGGCTGTTCTAAGTACTGATAACTCACTGCGGTCATCAGTATCTAATGCATATGTATAATTATGGCAGCTTAAGTTTTTTTTTTGTATTGCAAATATTTGAATTTTGTTTCTTTTTTGTATTGAATTCAGTATTAAATTCTCTTTGAAATGATATATACGATTTTGCAGATTGTTAAACGTAACATTTTCTAAATGCATAAAAATTTTAAAAAACATCAAAAGTTTGAAAAGTGCTCACAATTTCTCCACTGTATTTAATAAAAAAATGCAATATTTTTCAATTTTCCTGTTTTTGTAATATTTTCTTAAATAACGCCTGTAAAGAAACATGGACTTTGTGAATGAATAAATTGAAGAAACAGAATAAATATACTTATATAATATACTTAGAAAATGAAATAATTTAATAAAATGAGAGAGCTTTATGGTTTTACAAAATATTTGTAACTATTTGTTTGCTTCAGATAAACAGTTTTAAGAGCTCTGTTTTATCTCTTCACTCAAAATATCTGAATGAAATGTCCCGGCTCAAGAATTAAGCTATTTAGAATGCATGAGCTAACATTGCAGGGAATACATTATTAAAGAAACGAAATAAGCAGTTTGTCATAGATATACAAACAGGCGAGTAACTTGTTTGGTTAATTAAGTAATTATGCTAAAAGTGTTTCGACAAATAACAGGAGGTAATTTAGAACGCTTGAGAAAATAATTATGTTTTAAATGTTTGCTTTGTGCAAAGGTTTGCATTGAAAGCTTCGTTTTTATTTGGTTACATGAGATTTAGTTTTTCTCTGAAAGTCTATTCAATTATATACACTTTTAAAGTATACTAAAGGCTGTAGAAGAATAAATTTAAACATTTGCCTTTTTTATTTTTTTATTTTTTTCTTAAATTATTAGGTTTTTTCTCTTTCTGCAATAAAAAAGTGGAATCGCGCGTATTTCCCCCCCCCCCAATACTTGTAATATATAATTGGGACCATATATATAAGTTCAACTTTATTTACTACTTCTATCATTTTTGTATATAAATAATAAGCTATTCAGAGCTTTTTTTTTAGTTTCCTGATATTTTACTTCCATTTTTATAACTAAAGCAAAAGGAAATTCTTAAAACAATGTTTTTTAAAAATGGTTTTCATTTCCCATAAATTATTTAGATTTATAGATAATGTGGAAAGAATACAATTTAATTTGGCTTTATGCACTGCAGTTAGGAACTTAAATATTTTTTTGCATCAGGTATATTTAGAACACTTTTATTTTTATTGAATCATAATAGGTAATCGCGATTTTTACCGAGTTTTCAAGAGAAAAGGATAAAGTTCTGTAAAGAATTTGTGAATTCTTAAATATAATCCTTGAAAAGTGCAGATACATAACTTTTAGACTAAATAAGAGTCTTAGCAATGATTTCTTTATTGTGTCACGTGAAAATAATGAAATTTCACGTCTATCAAGTATTTTATTTCATTATGAAACACCTGGTTAAAAATATAATTTCTGTTTGGATCAAATCTTAGGCAATTTACTTATGAATTTATTTGCAAACTTTTAACTAAATTGTAAAATAAATTTCTCAAAGAGAAACATTTATTTTGTTTAATTAGAATGGATATTCTTTTTTGAATCATTTTTTTGATGAGAAAGTGCTTTTTTTTCTCTTACTTTCAAGAAGAACTATCTAAGCGTTATTTGTATTACTTATATCTTTTCTTTTGTTGTTTTATAAAAATGTATGTATAGTTATTATTTCTTTTCGATGTTTTGCTTCAAATGATATCTCATATACTCAAAAGAAAAATGCTAGTTTCCTTCTCTTAACTTGGGCATGCAGTCTCGATACTAACTTCGAAAGTCACGCAGGATGATTGTGTCACCCAAACCCTTTTTATAGTTATTTTTATTGTACACCGTAAAAATCATAATTCCAGTGAATAATTTAATCAAGGAAAAGTAAAGTTACTAACTTTTAAGGACCTTTCAATTTTTTTTTTTTTGATAATTTGAGAAAAAATCTAATACAAATTAAACTAAAATGTTTAATATGTAAATGACTTTAATAAAGACACAAATCACAGACACATTTCGCTAACATTACAGGAATGATATTTTCAGGCAAAACTGTCATATTTTGTTTAAATGATTGTAGTTTTGTTTTCTTTTGTTAATCGACAAATATTATGTTGAACTTTTTCTTGCTTGTGCCTTTTTGACAAAGTTCAGTGCCTTGTGGTATACCTGTGACTTCAGTTTTTTTTTTTTTTTTTTGATGGAATTTCTTAAGTAGCATTTCAAATTTTTCCTTATCTCAAAATTTTTATGTTCATTTTTTTCCTCCAGTTTACTTTCGCTATCATGATTAATATTCATTAGTTTATCAGGCTTCATCAGTTTCAACTTCACTCAAAAGAGATCGCACAGAAGCTCATTCCTTTCTTTTTGTTCTGTTTTTTTTACATTTATAAACTATAATGAGTCCTACATCACAGCAATCAAAACCACTAAATCATTCATAGGGGGAAAGTGTAACCTGTTCATAGAAAATATTTTGGAACAAATGTGGTCCATTGGGAATTCAGGCACCCCAAGTCACTTAAAAATGTAAGATAACGTTTGTCACTCCTAAAAAAGAGAACAATTTGTGACAAATACATTTTAAGACTGTCATATAGGAGGATACTTACAAGGTCATTGATAACAAATGAACAGTTTTCCCAAAATTAAAAATTTCTTCAGCCTGGGGTGACTGTGTGCCCCTCGCGACTACTACAGGGTTAATACATTATAGGCCAAAATTCAAGAAAAAATACATTTTCCCGAATTTTTCAAAAATTATACGCCAATTGAAGTAACATTTCATATAAAACACTCAAAAGCATTATTGAAAAGATGATGATAAGTAATTAATGGTACACCCTGTCACCATCATGATTTACGCTCCTGAAGCGATGATAGTCCGAAGAGGATTTCGCAAGATGGGGGTTTTGGAGAATTTAAAAAGAGGTATGATCTTCCCTGAACTCAATGCTGCTCTCGCTGCAAAATCTCATGCTGTTCAGGAGGTCTAGGAACAATAAAATTCTTTCTTCTACCCAGACACTTCCTCATGCAGGAAGTATTCTGCGAGGGAATGGTGATTTGTAATTTCTCTTCCAAAAGCCTCTTACACATACTCTATTGGATATTCTGGAGAGCTAGTGAACCATCCTCAGAATATCTTTGGTCTTGATGTATTCATCTAGACTAGTGTATATGAGTATTATCATCGATAAAAATGAACAGGATGCCAACAGCTCCTCTAAAATCTTCACAAGTTATTGTAAAATCTTAAACCTGACATATTGAAACACTGTAAGCCATACAATGTTACTCTTATTTATACTATAACAACACCACCTCTATAATGGTACATGACAGCGTCTCTCAAACTGTGGGGTGCGCACCCTTTGGGGGACATGATTACCCTACGAGCGAGCATATTGAAAAGTCCAAAATAAAAGATTTAAAATAATTATCAATTTACCGAAAGGAAGCAAAACAAAATACATTCTGACGAAATAAAAAATAAAATACATATTCACACTGATATAAGATACTTATAAATGTATCAGTGCGGCAATTTGTTTTTAATAATTGGTTTGCCAATACTAATTTAAACGCAAGTTTAGTAATTATTAGGAACTTCCATGGGTTTGTCATATACAAAATGTAATACATGTAATGATAATATGTGCAGTTTATAATATTAAAGTCGCATTGTAGCTTTAGCACTTCGAAGTACATTATTGTTGCATTCAATACATTGTTGTGGTATTAGGGGGGCGTGATGAAAATTATGACTCAAAATTGGGTCGAAGATATGGAAAGTTTTGAAAGAACTGATCTACTATGTAGAAGAGACAATAGTTCCTATGTATGAAAATGACGAGAATCGGTCTTCAGACTAAACCTCAACTTATCAGTGAAGAGAACGCATGTTCGTTGTTCCCTTTCTTGAGAATGAATGTTGTCTGCAGCATGTCAGGTGAGCTCATCTGTGTGCTGAAATGAGTGAGAGGCAGAATATTGGTTTTCTGGGAATGCTTCATTAAGCCCAGCGCAAACACTATACCTCTGAAGCCGTGGTATTATAAAAAGCACCAAGTACATTTGCGAGTTGAGTAGCTGTCATCCTCCCATGGAAATCAAATCCAAGAATGCTGCTCGTGGCTTGCAAATGGAACTCGGTATATAATTCCAGTCTCTTGGAATTGGTTGCAGATTCTGAAAAG
This sequence comes from Trichonephila clavata, assembly GCA_019973975.1. Classification (NCBI taxonomy): domain Eukaryota; kingdom Metazoa; phylum Arthropoda; class Arachnida; order Araneae; family Nephilidae; genus Trichonephila; species Trichonephila clavata. The sequence continues at coordinate 22,406 of BMAO01021732.1, forward strand.
CACATTTTAGAATACACTGAGACATCTTGCTACCTTGGTGCAGAACTTAACTCATTTCAGTGTCTCTGCTGTCATCCATCGTAATCATCGAGTACTGTATCTATGCCGTGTTGGCGATAACTTCAAAAATAACCAAAAACTTTTAGAAATACGAGAAAGCTAAACTGACAAAGGTTTAGTTTAATTTTTGTTACAGCATCTTTTTGAAGCTACACCAGTGATTTCTGGTGACGGAACTCGAAGCTGAGCATTTTGAGCTTCGGTCAAGTTAAGAGGACTACATCTGAGCCACATACCTTCTCTCCTAACTTACACATTACGCCTATTCGAAGACTTTCATCGACGAAAGACTTAACGTGTCTCAACTCCTCTGCACGGCCTCTTCAGTGGACTCCAATCCATGACTTGACAACACCCGTCAAGATTTGCTGACCATGACCACTTGGCTACTTCAGCTGCAAGCATGTTTAGAGTTTATCTTAAATACCAATTTTAGCGTTCATATGTTTCTCATTAGCAACATAATACGTTTTGATACATAATAAAGTGAATAAATATTTTCACTTTAAATTCATAAATCTCAGAATACATAACGTCATGTCGGGTTACTTAAATCTGTTTATTCGACTTCCCTCCTCTCACATTTCTCTAATGTGGCCCTTAAATGACTTAAGGGAACCAGGACATGTTCGGAAGTGTAAAATGCCAAAATTAAGACCCTTTGTTTATGAGACATATATCTTTTAAAATTTTCAATGGAGCTTAGATATTTTACGTTCTTAATAAAGATAATTTAATTATTCTGTAGAACTACAAAAATAACTTTTGAGTTCAAAAAGTTTTTTTTTCCTACTTAATTTAAGTAACACATAATTTTTGAGAACTCATAATGCATACTTATGTTTAGGTACCATTTTTTTAAAAAAAAATATCTCTTTTTTATGCAAAATAATTTTTACACATTTATAAAACAATACACAAAAGACAGTAAACCTATTTTTTTAGTGAAAATTTAGTAGTTTCTTTAAAAAAATTATGAAACTTTTTTTGAAATTTTGAAATTTTTTATTTTTTTGCTTTTTTATGCCTAAAACAATTTTAAAAAATTTAGGCACTATTTTAATCAAAAAAAAAAAAATAGGTTCACTATATGCGTAGCCATCTTGTATAGAAGTATAAAAAATCTGGAATCTTATAGTGCAATAGTTTTTTTAAAAATGTACCTAAATGCAAAAAATATGCTTTTGTGAAAAGTGAAAAAACTAAGGGTCAAAAGGGGCTTGGTCATTTGTTTACATTTTTATTTTTCATGTTTTAGGGCAATTTTATCAACAACATATAAATATTATACATTTTTAGGTTCAGAAAAATATGCACTATTTTTTAGAACTAAAATTGAAAAATCGATTTTTTGAAAATATATGATGTCCTAGTTTTCTTAAAATAATTTATTACAGTTGCCACCAAATTGAATAGAGAGTGAAAGAAAGCCTTCCAATCACAGTTAAGAATGTCTGTTACTATATATTGGGCCTAAGTATGATAGAAGTGTAATAATTTTTTTGATAAAATCTTATGAAGGATGAGACTTTAATAGAAAGTTATGTGCAAAAGTATTTTTTGCAAGAATATTTCTGCATTTGAGGTACTAGTGTTGCGATTCGCTACAAAACTGCGTGTAGTAACCCTCTTTGCGTATCTCTACATAAATTTCTGATCATATGTTGTGAACATCATGTCTCGTGAAGTCTGAAAAAAATCTTAATAGAAATGATTAGTGTTGTCAAAGAATTCTTTAAAAAATTAATTATCTAAGATCAACTGTTTTTTTACACAATATACGTATTAAAACCCACGATTTTATTCAGCACAATTAAATTTCCATATTAGTTGAAAAATTGGGAAGGATTCATTTATATTTGTGTTTTTTGTGATTATCTTGTGTTTTTTGTTGCTGCTGCTTTTTTCACGAAACTCAAGTGTAAGATTATGTTCAAAAGATGAATTGTATTTCAAATTTAAGAACTTAACACATATCTTAAAATCAATAGAGTGGATGATTTTTTATGTATATTTGTTATTGTCTTGTTTACTAGAAAAGATTATCGTGAAACATCTCTATAGCTTAAATGCAATAGATATGTTTAATTTCTCTCTGAAGACGTTGGTTTTAGAAAACAAGTATAAAATTCTTTACTCCATTATTTTTTTCTTTCTACTATTATAATCCTACCATTTCCTATCTCAACTGTTTTGGCTATTAAATTTATTTCAAGCATCTTGTGTACCTATTTATTTATATAAGATTTTAAATGAGATTAAATACATCCCTTCAAACCCCCGTATTTATAAAACGTTCTTTCAATAGTAGCAAATATTACTGATCTCAAAGGCAAACCTGGTATTGATTTTACAAAATTTACAATTTAAACGTGTGTTCTTAATGAAGTAATTTAATTAATATTGTTTTAAAATAATAAACCCTGTGTTTACGCTAAAATAATCCCCCAATGTTTAAAACAGAGATGTAAAAGGAAAGGGTCCCAGTATACTATTCCTGAAAATAAAGTTTACTGTAGAACATCATATAAGCTTACTATCGTTTTTTTTACAATGGCTTTTGTTGTTAAAGATTTTCCATTAACATTACCAAAATCGAACTTTCAAATTACTTGTTTGGTTTTTTTCATGAGCCCCAAACCATAAATGGAGAAATTTCAACAAGAGCCTGTATTTCGTAATACTTTAAAAAATACAACTCGCATCCAGTTCAGCAGCTGTCATGAATATTCTATGAAGTCGTTTTCCAACATTTCGAAGATGAAATTAAAGACGTTGGGATCTCCCGCTAGAATAAAAGTGCAACTCGGTACCCAAATTACATGTGGAGGAAGGAAATTTGTTTTCTTGAACGATTCGACTCATAACATGGACTTCGAATTACACTTTGCGGGGGAAACAATGACGATAATGAAACTAGGGTAAAATATTCATTGTCATTCGTATTCGAAGCCCATGAGTCTCGCACGATTCTCTCTGTTGCTCCAGCAACAGACATTGATGTTTACTCGTTTATCCTTTCTTACTTTTTTAATTCCACTTTGCATTTCGAATTATTCTTCTTACACTGTGAGAAAAAAATACAGTTTTCATTTTAGCATAAACATCATTAGCTAATGCTTCCTTTCTTTCCGCTTTCAGTTAAGTGGGATTCCCTGATGAAAAGTATATGCCACTGTTTTTCCTTTTCTCTGTCACCCTGTGCTTGTTGTCAAGTTTCACTCAGAATTATTTACTCTCCGATAATGGATGAATACTATGTTTTTCCATTTTAATTCTGTACCATTTAAAAATTTGTTAGGATTTAGAGAATTTCCATTATTTTGAGTGGTGTAATATAGTAAATTCTCCAAATTGAAATTTTCATTCAAAATTGTGGAATAGTAAACCCAGTAAATAAATAAATATGTCCTCTTTTAAAATGGGGGAAAACAATTACTTTGCTCTATGATTCATTTCTTTTAAATTTAAATGCACATGTGGGAATCAGAATTGTAGAAAAAAACTAAAAGAATTAATTTTGACTAAGCATTTTGCAACTTAACTTATGGTTTATTTTTACCACTACACTCATGTCCATAAATTAAGGATAAAGCCAGCTACTTCAAAATGAAGGTTCAGAAACAAAGCAAACGTGACTTATTCCTAAAGCCTATTTATTAAAGAAAAGATAAATAACAAAAAAATATGGTGAAAATATGATACCATTGATAAAAACTACGATTTTTGCTTCCTGCAGCGATTATAATAATACCCTTAGTACAAAAATTTCATATTATATGGTTGGTATGAAGGTGGTATGAATTGTATGTCTCCCATGAGATGAAATATAGTCCTTACAAAGCCTAAATATGTTGAGTATCACGTTATTGAGTTGAAAATTATTCCACTCAGAAAACATTGCTATACGAAGTTACATTACACATGTAAGAAGTGGTTGGCATACTGCAACTCATCGGTTAAGTATGACCCTCACATTCTCTATCGGGTTCAAGTCAGGTCAAAATGATAGCCATTCCATGCATGTGATATCTTCGGACTAAAATTCTTCGTTTACGATGTTGGCTCGGTGAGGATGAGTGTTGTCATCCATAAACACAAATTCTGCGCTCACGGCACAGCGAAACAAATGTACACTTTGTTTCGGAATAATATCCCGATAAATTTCACCTGCCATGGTTCCGATTCGTACACGCATATCCGTTCTGGAGCCTAGTATAATCCCTCTTCCCAAGTGATCACTCCTGTCCCACCATAAAGTTGCAGTTAAATGACGTCGTTTTGGTGGTAACGGGTACCTGACGTTCTCCCTCGACGTGAATAAAAGTGCAAACTATATCTGGGCTCATCGGAAACGATCACACAAGCCCACTGTGGCGATGTCAACACACACAGATTACATGTTCTCTACTCCAGGCTAACCGCTAGCAACAGTGAGTTGAGTACCTTGAGTGAAACACATGTGATAGGCTTGTGAGCACTGGTTACATGCCTAATATTTGGTCATGATTCAGAATTATATCAGCTATACCGTGAAATCATTCGCGGCTACACAAAGCAAGGCATCATAGAAAAAGTTTAAACCTAAATTCTAGATAACGAGTTAAAAAGTCCTGTATTTCATTTACCTCACTAAGCCATTAAAAAAAGGTCTAAAATAAGAATAGTATTTAAAACTGGAAGTCATCAAAATAATGAAATTTCATTTAATGATTGTTTGTGATCAGGAATTAATTTAAATCCAAATATTTTAGACATAATAACTAATTTTAGATTTAATGTAACAGCCTTTTGTTCTGGTATTGAACTAGCTTTCTTAAAAATTTGCCTCGCCAACGGAAACAAAGATGCCCCATTTGATTGCTCTGGAGTAATGACGTAGAGTGTGTACATAAAAAGCCTAAACTACAGGTATACCGTTTTTATCGAGTAAATTTCGGTGTCGGTTCAAGTTCATATCTTCTCGCAACTACGATTAGACTTTATATTGAGAAATATAAACATGAATTTCTTGACACTGTAGATCTTTTAAATAGAAGCTTCTGCGTTGATGATCTTATTTCCAGTGATAATGAATGTGAAGAAACACTTCAAACTTCCAGAAGGGCAAAATATAATATGAAAGCTGCTGGAATGGACCTCAGAAAATGGATTACTAATTATACTAATTTAATGAAGCAATGGAAAAAAGAAAATTTTGATGTATACACTGTGTATGTAAGTTTAGCTGCAAATGAAACGAAAATCCTTGGACTGTCATGGAACACTCATGAAGATTGCTTAACTACGGATACTAAAAGTCTATTGGAATTTGATTCCTTTGGTAAAAACACGAAACGCTTCAAACTACAAGCAGTTGGTAAGATATTTGACATATTAGGGTTAATTTCTCCTTATACCGTTAGAATGAAACACATCGTTCAAGATTTCTGGATAGAAGAAACTCAATGCGACGACCCTTTGCAAATACATATTGAAAAAGTTGTAAAAAATGATGTGAGGAACTACACCACTTAGGAAGTCCAAAAGTACCTCGATTAGTTCTAGATTCTAATTTGCTAGAAGATGATGTTGAGTTGCATAGCTTTTATGACGCCAGCAAAAATGCATATAGTGCAGCCATATATTTGAGAACTTTGTCGAGAGATGGGATTTCTGCTAAACTTATGACTTCAAAAGCTCGTGTAGTACCATAAACTGTGAAACCCTGCCCAGACTAGGATTACATGGAGCTCTTGTCGCTGCTCGCTTAGCATCTAAGGTGAAAAAATCGCAATTTTTAAAAGATCCTGTTTACAGTATCACTGGACTGATTCCAAAATAGTTCTGTTTTGGATAAAGGGTAACAATACCTGATGGAAACAATTCATTGCTGAGTCACCGAAATAACCAATCTAACAGATCTACACTCCTTGTACTATTTTTCTGGTTAAGAAAACTCTGCAAACTTCCTTTCTCGTAGACTGAGGAATGGCAGTCTAGTGACAAATTCCAGGTGGTGTATAAAAGTTGAATTTTTGATTTATCGTACATTTTCTAAAACAAGTTGTTCCTGAGATAGACTACCTCATAGAATATGAGAAAGAGACTGTAGCACAAGAAAGGAAAATTTATCTGAAGCTGAGAGCAGTAAAGAGAATGTCTTGCTGAGTAACGTTTCCTCTAGTATTTTTGACAATTTTTTAGAACTTTCTAATAAATATTTCATTGTTATTAATATTTTGTCTTATATTTTCAGTTTGATCTACGACTGTAGAAATAAGTCTAAGAAGGTTGGGCCTCTAATTGTATTCGAATTCAAGGAATCAGAAATTAAATGGATCAAACATGTCCAATGACCACTGTTTGATAAAAAAGAAATTCCATGTAATATTTCTTATTTCCATTTGTAGAAGGAATGAACTGTTCACGTAGGTGGAAGGTAAGAACGTTTTGTGGTGCTATATTTACATAAGTACCCTGTGATTTTACCAAAAGGTTCAAAATTAAATAAGATTTATTTTAACAACTTGTATAGAAAACTCTTTCACGTTGGTCCACAAAGATCGTTAAATGTAGTGCGACAAAAATTTTGGCCCTTGAGTGACTGTAGCATCGCACGCAAAACTGTTCATCAATGTATGACATGCTTAAAAAAACCCATTCTTTTTTCACAAATTATGGGAAGTTTAGCCCTGTGAAACAGTAAAAGTATCCAATCCATTTACTAGAATTGATGTTGCAGTTCCTTTAAAATAAGAGAAAGGAAACTCTGAATAAAGTGCACATTTACGTTTGCATATATTTTTCTATGAAGGCCATCCATCTCGAGTTATTATCGGCTCTCACTTCTCCGATGTTTTGACTGCAACGCTTAAGCATTTTACAAGATGCTACAAATGTTCCAAAATTTACACAGATAACTCTACTAACTTCGTGGGGTCAAACTCAATACAAAGAAATTTTATAAATTAATTAATTTTTCTGTTGAAAATTTGGCTAAAACTTCGGGCCAGAAATTATTGATTAGAATTGCATACCTTCCAAGTCTTCACTTTAGAGGAATTTGAGAGGTAGGTGTAAAGTCAGTGAACAACCATCTTAAAAGAGCAAAGAAAATCTTCACTTTACTTTTGAAAATTTGAAACTATTTTGATTCAGGAACAGGGAATATTAAATTCACGTCCACTGACTCCCCTCAGTAGTGACGCAAATTACTTCAATGTTTTGACCCCTGGTCATTTTTTGATATGGAGACCTCAACATAAATACCTAAGCCCAATTCAATAGATATAAATGTAAATCGTCTCAGTCGGAGGCAAAAGATTAATAAGGTTGTACAATACATATGGAAAAAAATGGAAATCCGTTTGTTTGAATGCATTGCAAGCTAGATAAAAATGGATAAAAAAATCTGATGGCATGTCAAAGGGGTTTAATCAAAGATAATGTTTTGTTCGTAAATACTTTACTTTTAGGTCGTATCATAGAAGTACATCATATGACAGACGGAAAGGTGAGAATCGCCAAGGGTAAAACTAAATCAGATGAATTTAAAAGAGCAATTAGTGAAATAGCTGTCTTCCGTATTGATACTAAGTGAATTGTTTGTATTTGTAATGTTATTTTATATTTCATTTGTGTGTAAAATTGCTGATTTAATTTTTATTATACATTTAAATTGTTTTAATCATTCAAATTTAATTATGTGTTCATTTTATTGTGCTAATTATGTTATTTTGTGAGTTCTTGCATGTGAAAATTGCAAGACCGGATGGGATGCTGGCGCATGCACTCCAACGCAAATATTCTTTGCCACATTGTACCAGCAGACGAGAGGTTTCTCTGGAATACCCTAGACGTGAGCAACAATAGAACTCTAATACCTTGAAGCTCAAGATTAATGTTAAAACAACTAAATTTTGCCGCGCTTTGTAAATAGCTTATAGATCTTGGGTGGTTAAATATAAAGGAAAAAAGAGGGGAAAAAGGAATACGTAGCTGGTCCCATCTATAAAGAAAAACGACAAAACCAACTAAAATAAATATTCGGAACAGAGATATTTGTGTTATATCTTCTGCATGTAACATCTTCCTAAATTAGTTTCTCCAGTAGCATTTCCCTTTACTTTAACCAATGTCATTTATCCTCTACAGCTTAAGGTATCCGACTGGTTGTGCGACATTTTTTTTTAAAAAAAAGGAGATATGGGGACTTTGTTGTTATTTTTAGATTTGTTTGTGCATTTTAAGAAAAATGTGCTAAAATTAAGAAGAGAAAAATAAATTATTATTTACTAAAATGGAAAAAATAGGTAAAAATTGACAAAAAATAGCATAAACGTGGCCCATTCTGCAACAAAAGCTTATGAACAAATTTTCGATTTTTTCAATCCAATGTGTTGCTATATTATTCAATTTTTAAATGACCTTCAGGATAAGAGATATTTTCTTTTTTACAAAAACTAGAGCACTTTATCTCTGTTACTATATGAAAATGCTTAAAAAGACAGTGATTATATTCACATATAGGACTGCAAATTTTGTAACAAAACAGTGATTGAAAAATCTGAAGGTTAAAACACTTTTACTATTATACAGAACTTAAGAAAAAAAAATTCACAGGTAATTATGTTCATAACTTTTTTAGCAATCGCTGACCCCGTTTGATTATTTTCAAAAAATCACATTTCGAGTAAAACGCGTTTTAAAGTATGACATATCTTGCTTAAAGTAATGGCATCTGCTTTTACTAAAACACTTGTAATTTTTGTTCCAGTAAACCGAAAATGATAAACTTGGTATTTTTATAAAGCTAAGAAGATGGCCCATAAACTAAAATCATAAAAAATATTGTCAATTTTTGGCAAAATTCACAGTTTTAGGGCAGTCGGATACCTTAACGTAGAAATTTATGAAGTATGAAGTATTCATATAAAAAGAACTAGAAAACGTAGTTTGTTTTCCAATTAATACTCACTTGCTTCCTGCAATTTCTGGAAAAGAATGCGAGCTGGCAAAATATGCAATCGATGACATAAAAAATCACAATACAAAAATAAAAATGATAAGAAGAATAGTAATATGATGTATAGCAGTATGAGTATTACAATATTTTAACTTAATGAGAAAACCCCGGTAATGCAATTTCAATAGCTATTTTTTAAATAATTATTATTTTGATGTAATGTTTTTATTATGATTATAGTTTTATGAGGATAATAATTTCATATATTATTTAAGTATGATTATGTTACGAAGCGTGTTTTTTTCTTTATTTAAATACCTTTTTCTAGAAATTTTCGTTTTGTGGTTTAATATTTGACACAAATTCCAGAATTGCGGCTGGTCGCAATTATACTTTTGTATTGTTTTTAGTTTCAAAGAAGACAATTGTTTCAAGGAACATTGAAATGTTAAAGAAAATGTCGAAGTTTTATTTATTCTCATTTTTATTTTTTTCATTTCAATAATCCTGTTCATGTAATTATAGTTGTCTTCAACCAAATGAGCTTTAATGAATGTAGGTTCTTTAGAGACTGAATTGGAAATAAAACCTTTACAAAAAAATCACAGAATAAAATTGAATTTCAAACTTAGGGAAAATATGTGATTAAATAACTTAGATAATTTTTCTTTTAAAAACTAATCAACCACGATAAACATGATTAAAATCAAAATAATGTTTAGTTTCATAATTGCGTGAGAAGGTCTTTTTTCTTCAAATACGCGATACGAAAATAATAAGAATTGAAGTCAATTGTGTAGTTTACTCTTTTTTTCTTCTTCAATTCGCCAATTCCGCTTACGAAATGAAAATTTTCGCCTTTCGAATTCGAACCAATCAAACCAATTCTTAGAATATTTCGATTGGGCATAATTTTGCCTATTAAGTTTGTGATTATACCAGCTGTTTGAGAGCTTCTTTAAGAAAGGTAAAAAATAAAAGCATAATTTACACCAGTAGTTCTACATAACTCCCAATTCCCTTATTCTAATTAGTTTGAACAAGCATTGTTACGCAAATTCTCTTAAATTGGTTTTGAACTCAACTTCGATCAGAATAAGGCATGCTCTGAGAAATTGATCTAGTCTTTCCCTGCATAAATTTATTCACAAAACTTCTTTATTTTAAATGCAATCATTTGTTTACACAAACACGTGATCCCTTGCATAACTCACATAATTGAAAAATTGAGCTTTACCGTTATCTAAACGCTCTAACGTACTGATTTTACACTTACGGGATTATAGATTATGTGTAGATACAGTTATACAAATACCACTGTGACATACATACACAAATATTTGTCTTTTTAAGAAATAAAACTTTCTTTTCAGCGTTTCTCAAACTGTGGGGCGTGCCCCCCGAGAGGGCATGATAATTCTACGAGGATGGCGCGAGCATATTAAAAAGCAGAAAACAAAAGATTATTTTTAAAAAATATATTAATTTACTGAAGTAAACGAACAAAATACATTCTGACATAATAAAAAATAAATTACACATTTATACTGATATAATTCACTTAAAAATGTATCAGAACTGCACAATGTATTTGATATTTAATTTAAATATAGTAAAGTTAGAACAAGTTTTATAATTTCCAGTGACTCCATGGCCTTTTTGTATACAATTATATACAGAAATTAACACTCATATTGATAATCCGTATGCTTTATAATTAATCCCTCAACTGCCTATTAAAAGTTACTCGATTCGCTCTCCAATGTCATCGTTTTCCACGTAAGCGAGCGTATGTGATGAATGGGGGGAAGGTAGAAAAGGAATAAATAAGTAAATTTTTTTAGACAAGTAAATCCTTCGCAAACACTGTCAACGTCCTCTTAATACCATTCCAAAGTCTTCGGAATAATTTTCTGGATGGCAGTGCACAGAAAAGATCGTGCTTCGGAAAGACGTATATATACGTCCATGGACATTAATGCCTTGGCTGAGCAAGACATCTATATACGCCGGTGGTACTTAAGAGGTAAAAGTAGTATTGTAGCCTTAGCGTAAAAGTGTAGTATTATTGAATTCAATGCATTGTTATTTTAGGGAGAAGGGGAGGGGGTTGCGTGAGGAAAATTATGATGGAATATTGGGTGGCAAGTATTGAAAGTTTGAGAAGCACTGCTCTATGTCATCGAAATGGAGCTTCTTAAAGCACAAAAGACCCTAGATATATAAATTTTTATGAAAGTAAATTAAGTTAAACTTTGATTTAGAATTAGTATGACCAATTTTTAAAGCATATAACTATTTATGGTAAGTTTTATCACTGTACTGTAAATTATGTATTAAAAATGAAACATTCAAATTATCAATCTAATTATTTATATGAAGGAGAGGGATTTATGGCACCGAAATCAGATCCTCAAACCTGAAATGAAACTTTTAAGCTTTTAAAGGATGGTTGGCCAAAACCAGTTGTAAGTAAAGCATTCAAAAATCAGAAAAGAAATTTTTCTAATGGGTTAACATCTAAACTTCGAAAAGAAAAAAAAAATGGCTGGGAATCAAGAGCTCCAGAAAATCAATGTGGACGAAAGAAAGTCCTTGGGAGGGAAAAAAGAAAAATAGCAGCTGAAAAGACTTACCGCTCTGCAGAAAATCCTCTGCCTCAATTAACTTTAGTAAGGAAACTACAGGCGTCGCAATTGACAATTTGTCGTCAGATAAAGAAAATTAGCTATAAAAAATTGAAAGAACCAGTCTGTCATGAAATGTCTGTTAAGACTTTAGAAAAACCAAGAAAACGTTCTTTGCCTCTGTATTAAATGCTGTGAAAAGGTAGATACAATACATGAATATTTATGAAGGAAGCACTATCACCATCCATTCACAACCAACAATATATTTAGCGCAAAAAGTGTAGCAAAAACGCAGTTACTTTACAAAATGCAAGTTGGACGTCAGCTATTATGGTATGGATGGAGATGTCTTCTCAAGGCTTAACAAAACTTTTTTTTTTGTAGAATCAGCCGGAATTGACGCTAAACACTGTTAGATCAAAGTTTTGAAGCACGAGATCAAAGAAACTAAACGTCTTTACCCTCAAGAAAACTTTGTTTTTCACCAAGATTCGGCACCAAATCATATTACAAAATCAACTATAAACCGGCTGAAAGATAAAAAAGTAAAAGAGTTTTTTATTCTCCTGAGATGGCTACCATCATCCGTTGACTGTGTTATGATTATTTTTTATGAGAATACTTAAAAACAATTAAATAGAATATTTCAAGGGCTTCAAAAAGCAATGAAAGAGGAAGTTGGAAAATACCCGCAAAAGTGTTGAAAAAGCTATTTTGAGTTAGCCTAAAAGTTTACGTGAAATGTGTTATCCTAAAGGGAACCACACAGAAAATTTCATGTAAATAACTTAATTCAATAAAAATGTATGATACTCTGAAAATGAAATTAAATGTATGATATTCTGAATTGACTCTGACACTTTTTTTAATCAACTGGTATATTTCACACTCTAGCATATATTATATATTTTTCAAAATATAAATAGCTCTAATATTAAACTGAATAGTGGAATCTTTTTCAATAAAATTACTACCAATTTTTTGCGATAATCTATAATTATTTTAATTAATTCTAGCAGATAATTCTATAAAACGTAAGAGAGCAAAATAGAGTAAATAAAAGTTAAAGGGCATTGAAACTAAAACAAACAACACTAAAAAATATCTAATTAAGTCTGGGGTGGCCAACCCGTGGCACACGTGCCACAGTGTGGCACGTCAGAGTGGCACATGAAGACTTATTGAAAGATTAAAAAAAATTGAAAAGATAATAAGTACTAATTTTTTTCTTTCTGAAAAGTTGTGGTTTTAGACGAAATAAAGCATCAAAATATATTTTAAATACAATTAATTACATAACAGTAGAAAATTATAATGTAGACAACACTCTTTCCTTCTGGGTGTGTGTTGGTTTTCTGAAGAAAGTGCATTCTGGAATTAGAAAGAATATGTTTTAAAGTATCTGAAAGAAAATAATTAACTGCCTAATGCTTGTTTTTAAAGAATGAAGATAGGCTTTTGAGATTTAGGTTTTTCTTGTGTCGTGGGTAGCCTAGTGGTTAGAGCATCGGACGCCAGACCGGAAGGCCTGTGTTCGATGCCCGATGCCACGAAATACTAGCCGAGTACAAACGGAAAACATGCTCGTTAAATCTGTGGATCCGAATGGTGTCGCCATCTATCGTGAGCAAAATCGTGCTGTCACCTTCATGGGCTCAAAGCTTAGGCTAATGACAGACGGATCTCTAGCCCGTTGCATGATGAATTTCGTGGGCCTCGATTTGACTACGTCAGGCAGGTGGCATAAGCAACAACAACAACAGGTTTTTCTTACCGATACTACAAGACATTTAAATAATTTAAATTTAAGATTACAAGAAAAAATTTTCTTTTCCAAACCTGATTGATCTCATATCTTCTTTTGTGAACACAATTTGGCTTTTTTTTTTGTCTCAATTTTGGAGAAAAAAAAGAGAAACTGATGCTCATCTAGAACAATCCGATTATGTTAGCATCTCCGAGAACTGATCCAAATATAGATGACTCAGTAAAAAATCTACGAAATAAAAAAGAAAGTCCTGACTGTTTAATAATTAATTAGAATAAAATTTTTCTGGTTATTCATTTTTTATTATTTTGTAGCAAAAGCAATTGATTGATACTGAAAAGGAAATTTTATTAATAAAATTTAAGTTCGTACTTTTATAATAAAATTTAAGACTTACTTATTGTATTAATTTTAAATTTCAACTGCTTAGACTTGCATAAAATATGCGCTCTATTTGCGTAAAAGTTTCATAATAAGCCTATAACTAACATTTTCCCACCTTTTCATATTCTTTTGCTTGTTGGAAAAGTTTAAAATGACACGCAAAACATTTTTTTTTCAGATTAGAGGCACTATTCTCAAAAAGGTTGGCCACCCCTGAGTTAAGTTATAGGTCTAACTCATACTGTAACAAATGGTAATAGAGCGCCCTCTCCTGGCCGTGTGGACACTTAAGGGACTTGGCACCTTTCAAAAGCCGAAAATCGATGAAAATATCGATTTTTCAATTTTTACTTTAAAATGTAGGTTGATACCTCTGGCACAACTGTGCGAAGTTTTGAAACGATCTGATTATTTTAAATGTAGTAAAATGTATTTTAAATATTTTGACAGCTCTTACAGCTGTTTAAATGACACGCCCCTTAATGTTTAAACTTTTTAATTGGAAATAAATTCACTATTTATATAAAAAACTACACACAGAAGAAGAACGCTTTAAGCTGTAACTGTAAGTATCAGCCAAGTTGTTTGTTTACATTAGGTTTGCCATTTTTGCTTGCTGTGTGCTTTTTAGTTTGATTACTTTTTTACTTCATAGAAACTTAAAAAAGCATTTTTAATGCTATTTCAATCATAATTCATTCATTCTTTTAGTTTTATCAGTTTTTATTATCACTAATATGCCTCTTGGAAGCGTTCATTGCATGCTTCGCAAATGAATGAAAAGCGATGGCGTAAGGAGAATGTTGACTGTGAAGTGATTAAAGATTCATTAGTATCAAATGTACGCCTTGAAAAATTAAATACTGAGGTAAAAAAGGATACCTCTGCTGTTGGACATTATATATTGGTGGACTTCAACCAAGTTAATAATCTACTTTTAAGTGCAAAGTGCCAATATTGTGAAAAACAAGGTTTGAAACTGGAGCTTGGAGCCAAGTTGGGATTTTCATACAATTTAAAACTATTGTGTAGCAACTGTGATGAAAACAAAACTGTTGTAAGTACTTCTCTAAAGTCTGGTCCTACCAGCCATGATGTGAATTTGAGAATAACTCAAGCCTTTTCACACATTGGGAAAGGTTATTCAGCCATAGAAAAGTTTTGTATGGTGATGAATATGGATCCTTTTTCATCAACTACATATGGAAAGTGTGCAAGATGGCTGGATAACGCATACACTCTGGCATCTGAAAACATATTTGCGAAAACCCACAGAGAGATTAAAGATGCGTACAAGAATGAAGGTCATAGTTCTGCTGAAATCACAGACCTAAGTGTTAGTTTTTATGGCACGTGGCTAACGCGTGGTCACTCCTCACTCATCGGTGTAGGGTGTGTTATAGATATGCTCACCGGATATTTCTTTGACTTTGAAGTGATGAGTAAGTATGTCGTCATTGCTCTGTGGCAAAAAATAAGTTAGGCGAGTCAAGTGCTGAATTCAGCATATGGTATGAAGGACATAAAAGCGAATGTGATATAAACCACTTGGACTCATCTACATCGATGGAAATGGAAGCTGCATTAGCTTTATGGAAAAGATCCACATCACTCGGATTTCGTTATATCACAGTTTTATCCGATGGTGACTGTAAGACATTTTATAACTTGGTTGAGAAAAAAGTGTACGAACCGCATATTGTGATAAAAAAGGAAGAATGCATAAATCATGTCAGTAAGCGGTTAGGAACAGCTTTAAGATCTACTGTTAAAGATTGTCGTGCTCAAGGTATTTCTTTAGGTGGTAAAGCTCATGGTAGTTTGAAAGAAGCTACAATTAAGAAATTAACCACTTACTACCAAAAGGCTATTTTGAGAAACAAAGGGGATGTGAAAGCTATGAAAACAGCAATATATGCTACCTTGTTGCATAGCATTTCTACAGATGCTAAACCTCAGCATTCAAAGTGTCCTGCAGGAGTAAACTCTTGGTGTTTCTACCAATCTGCGATTGCTAACGGTGCAAAACCAAGAAATCATAAATTAAATGTAGGAGCACCAATAAATAAAAAGTTCTTTCCAAAAATTCTTCCAATTTACCAAAGACTTGCATCTAATGAATTGTTAGAAAGGTGTATTCGATGCGGAACGCAAAATGCAAACGAAAGTTTGCATAGCATGATTTGGGCAAAGTGTCCAAAGGAAATTTTTGTGAATAAAAGACGTGTTAACCGGGCAGTAACAGAAGCTGTCTGTGAATTCAATAAGGGTACGGCACGTACCATAGTAGAAACACAGAAAGCATTAGGTGTAGCTACTGGAGGTTCTACCAAACAACTTGCTACTATCTTAGATTGTCGAAAACGACAATTTAGAAAACGTCGTCAAAATACCAGTAATAAGCTGGCTCTTAAGCTTATTACAAAAGCTATATATAGAAAAGAATTCTTAGCTAAGCGAAGAGAAGGAATGACTTATGGGCAAGCCAATTTTAAAACAAAACTGTTTTGGAAAAATAGTGAATTTTAGATTTAACATGTTTTACTTTATTTTATATTAGATATTGAATTAAATAGCAAATTAATTTTAAAGTTTTTAAATTTTCTCTATTGTACGTTTCATATACTTTCATTTTATTTATTTTATGTATTTCATCTATTTTTGAATATATTTAATATATGTTTCTTTCAAAAATTAGTCATATAATGATATTTCCTATTTTTCGTAATTTTGAGTTCAGACAGGCTTTTTATAAAAAGCTTATATTTTTGTTTAATGTTTTGAAATTGAACTGTTTTATGCCTTATTTTAATGGTATATATTTATACAATATATTAACAACTTATTACAAAATTTAGATATTGTTTTGATATTTATTTATTGATTTGTATTCTTCAAATTGCGTTTTCTCAGTTTGAGTTTTTTCATGAAAACACAATATTTAAAAGTACAAAACTTCTACAGATATTTATTAAACAACTTGAATTTTGGTCTGTATGTTTATTACAATGTACTTAATTAAATTAGGGATCCATTTTTCAATATTTTGATTAGAAAACATTTTATGAAAGAAAATGTAGCAGAAATCATGCTTTTTTAGCCCTTTTTCCGTTGTTGTATACATTTTAGTTTTTTTTTCCAAAACTAATTTGTTTATTGCAAAATAGATCCCTAAAGTTATTGCTAATAGTCTCATAAGCCTAAAAAAATTTTTGGTGTGAAAACAAAAATAATTGTAAAAGAAGAAAAAATTTAAAAATCGTTAAAATTTTTTATCAAAGTTAGCTTTATTTTTCATGGTAAAATTTCTTTGTTTAATAGTAACTGTTTATAATATACACAAAAGATATTTTAAAACCCTTAAATAAAAAAAAATTGAAAAAAGGTGCCGAGTCTCCTTAACCAGTGAGCCTGCCACCTCTGAGAAGAAAGGATGTGCCAATGTCCGCCCGCGAGAACCCTTAGTATTTGTATAGATTTTTCCTGATTTATGTAATTGTAACTGTGCTCAATTAGAATGTCCCAGCAATTAAATATATTTGAGCTAGCTTTGATTTTTGAGTATCGGTTATATAACTCATACACGGATACATCACTAGTAGTCTACATGTGCAGCTCTCACAAAAGGGTTGTTTGAAACCCTATTGAAAGTATAAAAATTCTCCACGTTCTCATTGCTTGTTTTTCAACTTATTAATTTTAAGTTATTTATCCTTTCAATTACAGTAGCAATAAATTCTTGGAATATTATAATTTTAAGCATGATGTTAATAAAATTTTAATTAATTTTAAAATAAATTAAAGCTTAATTTATTTTAAGCAAGGGAACTATAAATTATACTTTTTCTGTCATTTGACATATATTTCGAGCTCCGCATGAGACTGCATATATATTTGTATAGCATTCTTTTTTTTTAAACCAATTTTTAAATAATTGTACGGCAAGTGTGTTTAGAAAACGAAGAATGGATACTTATTAGTCGAAGAATTACATTAGCAACTAATTTGATGCTATAACCCGGCAATTCACGCGCGAAAAAAAAGGCTTTAACTCCACGCAAAGGGTATCTCATTCCCGAGGGTGTTTACATTCAAATTTTAACATAAAATTTGCATACAAAGGTGAAAAAAAAGAAAAGTCGGAAGCACAACATGTTTGTTACATTTTTCACACGTAAATTTAGTTTTTCTGTTCTTTTAATTAGAGCATTCAGTACATTAATTGAATAAAATTGAAATATAAATTAAGTATACAAAAATACATAGGAGCATTCAATTAGAATTTTCAATATTGGTTATAAAAAATCATACTTTTTAAATTTGAATAATGATCAAGAAAGTAATAATTTTATTTTATTAAATGTAACTGCATCCTTTTCATTTTTGATTGAGATCTAATACTGAAGGAATCAAATATTTGTTTAACTAAACAATAGGAAGTTAGAAGTAAAGAACATTAGAATCATCATTAGAATAATTGATAGAAATTCTCATTGCTCTGTTTCCCGAAATCAATAACACCATCTTCATGTTAATCGATCAACAAATATGAACAGTGGAAAGTCTTTTAGCTTAACTATATTTTCTGGAATTATTGGAATAATTTTGGAACTATTAAAAGGGTTCATTATCGAAATTCGATTGAATACAATATCGACAATTTTATAGCAAGTGAATATTTCCTGAATTAAAAAATTAATTTAAACGGCAGCAAATGAAAGATTGTTTTCGCTTTTTACAAATTTTATTATTTTTATATATGTTTCGAAATTTATTGTCAGAAAATGGCGTTGATTACTAAATACATTAAAAATGTAATTATATAAAAATGTTACAATATAGTAAACACAAAATAAGCTTAGTTCCTTATGACATAATATGTCTAAAGAGATCTACTAAATAAATTTATATATTAGTATAAAAATTAATTGTTAGTAATCTGTATTTACGTACTGGTATCATTATTTATAGTATAGGTTCTCAACTTGGGCGATAACGCCCCTTGTGGGAGTTTGAGGCTTTCAGGGGGCAGTAAAAGACTCAGAGGAAATTAGGGGGCATTGAGATGGCACGGAGGGGCTTGGGCAAATTAACCAAATACAGTCTAAAAGGACTAAAAAAACACGTTGATTATATACTAACAAAAATAAACTTTACTACTATTTACCTTATGTTGATTGTATGTATTTAAATCATTTCTTTTAATCATATCACATGTACGAAAATTCCCATATTTCGGTAGTTCGGGAAGTGGATGAAAAACTTAAAGATGACATTACATTAAATTGAATGATATAGTGCAGTTTAATTTCTCTAGTGCTCGTGTTGTATTTTTCTGTCAGCAGTAGGGAAAATGTTTCGTCCACTGTATTTCATTACGTATATTATCCAAGAAACATAATTAAATATGTTGACCAGGAATTAATGTGTGATTCTTTAAAGGTTGAAACTGTCAATTTACAAAACAACAACATCCTATCAAATATCCAACCATATCCTGTCAAGCAACAATATCCTATCTATGACTAAAATATACAATATTACATATTTAAATATATTTGTGACATTTGCTATTTGAGATTCGCAAGTAATAAAATTGGGGCTTTAGAAAAAATTGAATTAAAAAATATTTTCTATTAGTAATAGAATATTTTTTAAAATTTAACTCTTGCTTTCACCATGCTTTATGTACACTCATATTTCTCTAGAATGGAAGGAGGTAGTTTCGAAATTTTCAGTGGAAATGTGGGCGATATAGAAATATTCAGTGGAAAAGGGGGTGGTATCGAAATATTCACTAGAAAACGGGGCGCCAGTTCAAAAAAGGTTGGGAATTTATGATTTACAGGAAAACTAAACAAATTACATCACTAAATAAATAGAATAAAAATAGCCGAAATTAAAATCAAATGAAGCTAATTTTCCAAGCAACTCTGAGATAATATATTTTAGTATTACTTCATACAGAGAGGTTATCAAAAAATAATTGTTTAAAATAACTAAAAAACACCCTTTTATAGTTAGTCGAACTAAGCTGTAACTTAATCTTTTAGTCTCCAAATCTGGAAATGGGATCTGAAATTAGTCATCATATGTGGGATTGGATCTGAAAATGGGAAATCGTTAATCCTGGTGATGCCAATCTGGACAATGGAACAAAATTATTGAATTAATGTATCACCATAGGTGCTGGACAAGTGAGGTAAAATTTCGAATTAATGTGACCTTATAAGGTAGGTAAGAATTGATTTCAAAGATTCCGTTAAGGTAAAAGTGAAGTTTTTAAAAGGGTGTTAAAAATAACGGAAACACCTGGAAAGAAAAATGACAATTTTGATTGCGCTTCTCTCGTAATCATAAAATAGAATTATATCTAACAATTATATTTTTAAATAAATCGAAATAATATATTCTAGTAGTAGGAGGTAGCTTTATTCTCCACATCTGCATACCGTAGAACTTCGTTTATCCGAATCAATTGGAACCGGATACCGTTCGGATACGCGATTATTCGGAAAACCGAATGCAATCCATGGAGTATATGATACTAGACACTATACAAATATTGAACATCATCCCATGCGGGAAACGTGATTGAAGAAAAAGTAAAATAGGTGCAAAATGTCGCATTTTTACCTTGATTGTGGAAAATAATCACTTATTTTGAGCTGTACCATTGTACACCTTCGTTTTTTCAATGCAAGGTCTATGATTCTCTTCAGCAGGAGTAGTTGAGTAGGACAGCACTCCGATTGTTGTTCGTACTATATAGCTGTCTCTATCGCAGAAAAAGCATCAGCATTTGCTACTTCCTTTGTTGTTGTCCTCGTCTTCACCCGTTTCATCGTCGACAGGTCGGATTCTTCTTGCACGGAAGTCCCAATCTCGTCCTGAATTAGCATTTGAAATCCACAGTCTTCTGCATCGCATGCCATACAGTTTTCTACATCAACAAATATCAACAAAAGAGCACGTATATACTCCCTCACTTGGAAACAAACTGACCTAATATTCCACGCAGATGTTTACCAAATCACATACAGCTTAAATTCTCCAAATGTCCCTCACCTTGGGTTTTTCCGTTAATTTTGGCCTCACAGAAAACAACTGTTGAGCATTGCACTGTTCGAAAACGTATCCGGACTTTGGTTCGGATATTTGACGCTCCGGATAGTAAACGTTCAGATAAACGACGTTCTACTGTATTGGATATGGAATGGAAGGCCACTAGCGGCCCATATGCCCAATAACAGCACAGTAGTACAGTGGTAGCTTTATTAAAGTTCTTTAAGTCTTCAACTTTTTTTGAAAAGCGTAAAATGTCGAACCTTTCAGATTTTCAAAGAGGCCAAATTAAAGGAGCCCGTCTAGTTGGCGTAAATGGGTACTAAACACACATTCAGTGTGGCAAGATAAGCTCGTCAAAGCAAAATAGGTGACCGAAAGAGAAGCTTAGTGTAAGAGACATAAGGGTATTTCATCGGATTGTAATGTTTTACAAGCGAACAATAAAACAAAAATGACCACAGAGCTCAATCATCATCTGGATTCTCCAGTGTCAATGATTACAGTTAGAAGGTACATTTATTAACTGAACACTTACAACAGAGCAGTAATTCTCAAACCACTTGTCACAGATGTTCAGGCCAAACGTCGTCCACGATGTGTCACTCTCACAAAATCTGGTCAATTGATAAGTGAAAGAAAGTAATATGGTTTGACGAATCGTCTTTCGCACTTTTCCATACAACAAGACAGGTGAACTTTTGGAGGACACCTGCAAAAGAGAACGATCGTGATTGTATCCTTCTAAGTGTCAAGCATGGAGGGGGATCTGTCACGTTAGAAGCAGCAGTGCCGTGAGTTTTTTCTGGGCCAATCGTAACTTTGAAAAGAGCTATGACTGGGGAGAAGCATAGAGAAAGTTTTGCTGACCAGGTCCATCCTATGTTGTAAATTAAATATTAATTGCATAGATGGCGTTGCAAGTCATCCGAGAGATGTGAACTCTGTGTGGCTTGTAGAGTCAGAGTGCATGTAATGTTCTTTTTGTGCTGTATACGTCTTCTGTGTTATCTACGAAATAAACCAAAATGCCAAAAGGATGGTGTGAATCATTGAAATGAGAAAAAATTTAATAGAAATATAACCGTCTTACTGACCATGGAATAAGGAAATATAATATCTTATGATGCAAACTTTGTTTCCTGCAGAATATAGAATTTTCCAGGGTGCACACATCCAGGCAGCGAGACTTGCCCAATCATGATTTTATAAACACGAGTAAAAAGTTAAACATCTAAATCGATCTGCACAGTCATCCAACTTCAGTATAATTGAACCATTATGGTCTATTTTAGAGCATTCAATACGGAATTATTGTCCTCTACTAGTATCTCTCCCAGAGATTTCACAATACCCCATGTAAAGTTGTGACGGATCTACACGCGTCCTTATACTAATCTTCTTGAGAATTCTTTCGGGCCATCAAAAATAATCAATCTTCTTCTAAGAAGAAGTGATATGCGAATTGAGTTTTTTATATATAGTTCTAGTTGGCGAGTTAAAGGATGTTAGTGAGTTAGAAAGTAAAGAAGAATGTATAGTAGAAAGTTAGAGGGTTAGTTACCTAAAGGTGAAAAGGTGAAGAATACCTCAAAAGGTTAAAGAGGCCTTGTGAGAGATTAAATACAGGAAGTTGTTATTGATAAATTAAATCTTAATTGATTAGAAGACTGCCTACAGTTCAGGTATTGTCACCTTCATATTAATTTTTATATTCCAGGTATTAAGGAGGTTAAGCGGCCATTAGTTATATACGTACCGTGTAAAGTAATATTGAGGTAGAAGAACTATTTTTATAAACATGTCTATTACATGTATTCTCCCAAACGCGACCCTCGTCCCTTCCCTCAGTTGACTGATTGGAACATCCTATTTATTGTGTTTGAGTTGATTAAAGTGCTAAATAAAATAATTGGAAATTATCATGTTGAATAATCCTTCACTTCCTTCTACACCTTTATCAGTGTCACAGGGTAGACGGGAAGCAGGGTGCACAAAATGGTGTACAATACTCCTCTAAACACTGTTAAGCACTTGTATGATACGATTCTTTGGGGAATCCAAGTTGAACTACATGCCACAAAGTTGATCCTACACCATAGTAATAAATGATTCTTTATAAATCTAAAGTGTTTAATATATTTTTCTAAATATATATTTCTTATTCATTTAGCTGGTTTATAGGTAAGAAAAAGTAAACCCTTTTATTATAATCTATAATAAGATTTGAAGTCCTTTTTCCTCGAAAACTTAAGTTTAAGTGTAAAATAAAACTTGTATAACTATGTAAGCTTCTTTAACAAATTATTTATAAGTAATCCTTTTTTCTCATACAGTTAATACTCTTTTATATTACGCATGCAGAAGCGTTAATAAAGAATATTAATTGAAAATTAGGTTTGTGAGATCTTGATTACATTTTACTTTAGAATCATTTTTCAATTTCCTATCTTTGAGAAACTGATTTGAAATTGTTAAATATAAAAACGCATGAATGAATATGCTTATTAATTTTTAGTAATACATGAACAATGCCACATAGACTGTAAATATTGGAAACAACGGGTCCTTTAATTTTTTTTTCTAAATACTTATAAGATGGTGAAAAATGGGACTTTTTATGTGTTCTTTTTTTCACAGGTACAAAAAATTGACTGTTATCTCCCAAATTTCTCTGGCAACTTTCTATCGCTGGTTCGAGTCCTGGTACAAATGAAGACCCACCATGTAGAGGAGCTTAATGTCTTTCATTGGTGTTGTGTGATAGTTAGGAGAGTGGGTGTCAGCTCAGGTGTTATCCTTATCAATTATCGAGTTTCATTGCCAATACCCCTCGTGTTGCTTTATAGTATGACGTTATTATAAATCTTTCTCTGGAATATTTCCAAGTCAGAGAGACCTACTATTGTGTTAATTGAGTGACTGATTTGTTAACGATTCACTACAAAACAACACGAGGGCTTTTGGAAAAGGACCTCGTAGTTTTAAGCCCCGGTCAAGTGGCGAGAATGACACCTGAGCTCTGGTACTTCTCCAAACTACCACACCATGCCAACAGGAAGAATTTGAGACCAGCATATTTAATGTGTGTCATCTCCCTCTACATGGAGGGACTTCAGCAGTACCAGGACACGGTTCAGATGCACGCTAGCTAAGAGTTCGCGGACATAATTACTAGACTATCGCGTTGACATCAGATGTTTTAATAAATTCCTTAAATAATTCTCCTAATGACAGGTACCGAAATTATATACAAAACTTTCCAAATATTTACAGTAGACATTCTTGTAAACTTGTATTGGATTGATCGATTGGTCAAAAGATCTATCGAATGAGATAACGGTGCAGAAATAAATAGCTTTGAACGGGTGTTAACACAAGTTTTGTGCTAAATTAATTAAACATTTATGCATAAAGTTAATATGAAAAGTTGTCAAGTGCGTAACTTACGTATAGATAAAACAGCAGTTCCATAGTGGATGAAAAACGAATACCGGAAAACCATACATTTTAAATTAAATTAAAGTTAACGCACAAAAGTATTAAAACTATCTACGGAAGATTCTAATAAAATTAAAATATTACTTACACATGGATCCTATTGTTAAAGGCAAAAAAGAAAAAAAAAGTACTAAAATAAAATGCTTGTCCCATTCTGAACGTTTTTAGATCAATTTTTAGTCCTTTTAGAACATTTTACATGTAATATACAAGGGGTGATCAAATGAAAAGGTACGAAACGACACGGTGGGTACAAATATAGACTTTATTCAAAATATACACCATAGGCCTGAGCACAACGATCCCACTGATGAACAAGCCGCAGAATTCCTTGTTCCCAGAATTCCTGTGGCTGTGACGAGACCCAGTCCTTCACAGTGTCCTTGAGTACGTCGTCCAAGTTGAAGCGCTTTCCTTTCAGGTGTTTCTTCAGTGGACCAAACACATGGAAATCGCAGGGTGACATGTCCGGACTGTAGGACGGATGGTCCAACGTCTCCCATTGGAACTTGTCCAGTTCCATTTGTGTGACTCTGGAGGCGTGTGGACGCGCGTTATCATGGAGCAGAACCCCACCCTCTATGAGCAGCCCCGGTCTTTTGTTCTTGATGGACCTGCGTAGGCGTCGGAGTGTCTCACATACACATCGGAGTTAATGCTTTTTCTGTGCTCGAGTAATTCTGTGCTCGCATCATTTGGACGCCGCTTTTTATAAGAGCCTTTGCTCTCTCCTGCGCATGCGGGCACCCGCGCATGATCCGATCCAGTCAGAGTCTCCAATGGCATCCCGAGATGTCTCGCTACATTCTCCCTTGGCGGAATATGCAAATATTTAACTGTTTCATTTTCATGTCGTTTCGTACCTTTTCATTTGATCACCCCTTGTATATACAAAAATGTCTTATCACAAAATTAGTTAAACAAGTTTAAACAAAATAAATAACTATCAGTAAGTTAATTACTCTTTTCTATAGATAAACTAGCAATTTTTAATGAGCATTATTTAGAACTACTGCACTCATGTCCATAAATTAAAAATAATTCAGAATCGCATGGAAATCAAACTCTAGACTAAAAATTTTGCTTATAGAATTATCACACACATCTTCAACAATAATATGCAGTTTGCAGGAAGCCATCAAATGACACCTATAGTAAGTCACAATGACGAAAGTGTAAAAGAGGGGTACATAAAGAATGTTTGAAGAAGTAAAATAGTTCACAGGCATTTTGTAAGCCACTCAGTGACATAACCAAATAATTGTGGCACAGATGAAGTATGAAAATGTTTTCTTTTACGTTGTAAAATTATCGACAACATGGAATATAGCTTACTCAGAAGGAAGTCTCATAGGAACTTGGAATTACCCAGAGTGTCATCTCTAGGCTTTGGCAACGATTCCAGGATGAAGGAAATATCAGTTGACGATACAGTACAGATCACCCTTAAGTTACAACGCCAAATGAAGACCAATATTTGGAAGTAACTCTAAAAAGAAGCAGGTTGAGTGCAGCATCCAACCTGTCTCGTCAGCAATCTGCAACCACAGGTGCGACAGATTCAAAACATTTCGCTAACAGACGCTTGGGACATATTGGTATATATGCTCGGAGGCTTATCATATGTGTTCCGTTCACGGCAACTCACTGTTTTCAATCGTTTCCATGCTCAGAAGGAAGTATCATAGGAACTTGGAATTACCCAAAGTGTCATTTTAGGCTTTGGCAATGATTCCAGGATGAAGGAAATATCAGTTGACGATACAGTACAGATCACCCTTAAGTTACAACGCCAAATGAATACCAACATTTGTAAGTAACTCTAAAAAGAAGCAGGTTGAGTGCAGCATCCAACCTGTCTCGTCAGCAATCTGCAACCACAGGTGCGACAGATTCAAAACATTTCGCTAACAGACGCTTGGGACATATTGGTATATATGCTCGTAGGCTTCTCAGATGCGCTCCGCTCACGGCAACTCACTGTCGCCATTCGTTAGCCTGGAGTATAGAACAAGCAATGTGTGTGAAGACATCGTCAAAGTGGGCATATGTGGTATTTTTCGACGAGTCTAGGTTAAGTTGGAAGTATGTTTCACATCGGGCTTTCATATGGAGAACACCATGTACCCCCAAGATACTATCATGCATGGTTATGGTGGTGTGAGATTACTCGCTTGGGTGAAATTTTACCATTCTCCAGAACAGATCTGAATATTCAAATCCATGACAGACGAAATTTACAGGAACATCATTCTGAAACAATATTTACGTTTGTTTTGGGGTGTCATGATCACAGAACTTCCGTTTATGAATGGCAGCGCTCGTCTTCCCCAAGAAAACACCGTAAGCGAATTCCTTCTGTCTGAGTTTATTACACCAATAGAATGGCTAGTATTCTTACTTGTCTTGAATCCAGCACAGCACGTGTGGCAGATGTTGATCAACGAGTTTCAGGCCTTCATAAACGTCCTACATGTGTACAGGAACTTCGGAGATCATTGCTTGCTTAGGGGAGTACTCTTCCCCAAGATCAGCTTGATATTTTGATGCTCAGTATACCTAGGTATTGTACGGATAGAATTTCATCACATGTGAGACATACAATGCATTAATTATCATACCAACCATGTAATATTAATTTTTTGTAAATACAGCATTTTTGAAATTGATCCAGGAATCAAAAATTTTTATTTTTATGAGTGGTATCACACATTCGCCATCTTTTTTGTTCTTTATCTTTTGTTTAATAAATGAGCTTAATGAATAAGTCTCATTTGTTTTGTTTCTGAACCTTTACTTTCTGGAGCTTGCATTATTCTTAATTTAGGGACATGAGTGTTTTTTTGTGTCTTTAAGTTAAAGACCATGATATAATTGTAATAATATCTGCATTTCTGCTTCCAAACCCTTTGCAAGTTCACATTTATTTTGAAATCACCTTTACTCCAATTGGGATGCTATTTTTTGATGTCATCCATTTATCTTTTAGGTAAAATTTCTGAAGCATAAATAACTTGACTTAGAAGGGAGAAGTTTCGAATTACGTAACGAACTGAGAAGAAGAAATTTGGCTGAAGTATTACTGCAAACAATTTCTCCTGTAATATTTTTACTTTTTAAATTAACTAAAAACTCGTTTAAGGTTAATTTTTAAACAAAATTTTAAATGTGAAAAGCATTTTGAATTAAAAAAATAATTTTGAGACAAAAAGGATGGCAATATATATAATATAAATGTAAAAAGCTACAGAAAAACTTTAAATACCTTAACGCAAAGTGACATTAATCATTAAGAAATAGCCAGATTCGAATATTTTTTTCCCTTTCATGCCAAGTACTTGTTCAGGTTTTTTTTTCTTTTTCTTTTCCAATAAGATATTTTTTCTCTAACTTCGGATTCATACGATTTCTGAAATTTGTAAATTATATAGAAATACCATGCAGAGGTATCAAAAGTGATTAAGTCATAATAAAAGGCCACGAATGTGCAAGAGAGACGGGTGGGGCTCCCTTTTGTGTAAATATCCATCTACTTTTGATTAGCAAGTATTTAGGAGCCGGAAGCGGATTATACGCTCAGCGACATTGATGTCCTTAATTAATTTAAGAGTCTTCCATCCATATTATACCGCGCCCTTAGGGTATTTTAATGATAGTGGTTAACCATGTTCTTCCTTCAACAAGAATATATTAAAAAATGAAAAAAAATGCTGGTTTGTGTGAAAGCTGGTATTATATATTGTTGCTGTTATTGAAAAATTTTCAATTCCATTTTGCTTCGAGGACAAAATTGGATCGTTTGACTGATTATGTTTGCCAAGAAAAAGTTGTCTTCATCGTGAATTTCGATGTTTTAATGAATAAATACAAAATGTACGCATTACACCTTTTTGACCCATTTCATAAAATCAAGAAACATTGCCAAGCACTGCGATATTCATCCAATAATGAAAAGCATTCCCGTCACTTGTTCGAATATAATAAAAAAAATAAAATTTTTGGAATCATTTTTATAATTGAAGGTATCTCTCGATTTGGCGAGAATGATTGACAGTATAATACATAAGTTCTGTTACTATTTTATAATTTCACATTATATTGTTGTTATGTTTGTCTTACTAGACATTAATCACCGCGAGATATATTTGGAAAGATCCAAGTTCAGTCGGGTGGAATAAAATCAGCATCAGGAGAAAATGAAATATTTTTGAAGTTTGCTTATTAATCTTAAAGCCACTCTTTCAAACCAGTTTAAAGTTGAGGCTTAAGTACGTTACTAATAACAACACACCAATGTTTTTCGAGTTAATTTTGATTGATCCTTTTAAAAATATGATCCGGATTCTATTAATATTAGAAATAAATTTTGCTTTCGTCTAGCATAGCAGTCGATATATTTTCATCAAACAAATATCTTTAGTTTTTCGTTTGGAACTAATTTAGATATCCCGCAGACATCTATAACTTATAGAAAATGTTTTCCAATTATTTCTTTACAGTTTTAGAATTAAAAAATGCTGTGAGTTAATTAAATATAACCGAAAACACGGTGTTTGGTTGCTGAAATTCGAAAAAGAAGTTTGGCATTTGATAGAGGATCGTTAAGCGAATTGAATTACAATTTTTATTTAACTTTGATTCTTTCCTGTGATCAGTGTGATTTAATTAGTAATAAAATAAAATTTCCTTAAAAAATAAGTAATTATGAATAAATTAGTAGTAAAAAAACGATATTAATGTCATCCAACAAGCCAATTATGCATAGATATGTATTTACAAATCTTATAACAGACTTTTACCATTCACATTAAATTGATAAGTTAATGCTTACAAATAATCACGAGCAATCAGATTTAAAATAACATAAACATCTCTAGAAACATATTCAAGTACAGGCGTACATTGATTTAGTCATTATGCTAATAAATATATCTTCAATCAAATTGATGTAAAAGAAATAAATATTTTGGACAAACCATTTTAGGAATAACTAATATTTCCAAAAAGAGAGCAGAATTTTTTATCAGTTATGATTTAAGTCGGTCCTCTCAAGAACTCCACGATAAACTAAACTTTTTAAATGGGAGTAAAAATCTCGATTTGTTTTCTCAAAAATCAATGGCCGCTTTTATACTTTTTTTGATTCTACATTTTATGGCTTACAAAACTTTTTCTGAAGAGCTCATATTGTTTATGCATTCCATTTGGACCATTTTCGTCGTTAAATTTTCCGTTTTTACAAAAAAGCGTCACCTTGTGTTTATATGAAAACTTTTTAAAAAACATTCTTTGATTTAATTTTATGTGTACTTAATGTAATAAATGTGGTGGCACTCCGATCCCTTTTTTAACCCGACACTTCACGAGCAGGGTATGTTATACCCACCGTCTAGCTTTTTTCGAGACTCCATCTAAATCATTTTCGGAAAATGAATAGTTTCTCTTGTAGCTGGCTTTAAGGTCATATCCTTTGAGGGGCCTTAGCTTGTAAGCGAATTCTAAATATATATTTTTGGATAACGCCCCTTCGGGTATATAATACCCTTCGCGTGAATCACCATTACAGTTCTGAATGCAAGAAAACGCTTTAAATCTTACTTCTTCTATGGCGTATTATTGTAGTTATGATGAAGAAATGTGATATTTAAGTAATTTAACAGATATAGTATTTAATAGATATAGTTAAAACAGTATCTTCGGAAGAAGAAAGATTATTTCCGAAGAAGATGAGGAGGAATCGAATGATGAAGAGTATAAGAGCAAGTCTGATTCCTCTACTGAAATCTATCCAGATAATTTAACTGAGGAGCAATCATCGTCCTTGATAAAATGACCACATCATATTTAATGGCTAGAAAATGTAATCGTTAGCCTATGACAATATTACTTATGTTGTTGAACTTTGCGACAATAAATGCGAAAAATAATTTTGTTAAGCTGCCAGAAAAAACCTACTAAACATTGAACCAGACGCTGATTTCTGAAGGATTTTGGATTTCGATGTACAGAAGAATATAAATAATGTAAAACAAGCAAACAATGCTTCTATAAAATAAGAAAAAAAATAAGATCTAGTGAAAATATCTCACTCGCTCGCGACGAAGACTAAAGGAATGTATAAACAAGGTACTGAATACCCTAATAAAAAAAACAGAAAAAACTAAATTTACGTGTGAAAAGTGTAACAAACATATTGTATTTCCGACTTTTCTTCCTTTTTTATCTTCTTATGCAAATTTTATGGCAAAAAAAGAATGAAACGTCCTTGGATATGAGATACCCATCGCTTGAAGGTCATTTTTTTTGCTCTTGAAGTGCCGGGTTAAGCAACAAAGCGCTCTTTATAGACGAAGGGAAATTATAACCAACCGATGACTACATTCATTTGAAGTCTAATTCAGTGGTTCTTAAACTTTGGTAAGTGGACCCCTGGGGCCCCTTGCATCCACGGAGATAAATTTTAATGCATATATCATGAAAACTTCTCTGTTTTACAGACTCCGATAGGCTATAGAAAAGGCTGGACTATATCACTAAATTGACCTAATGAAAAAAATCTCCTAGAACATGTATTTCGATCAAGAATTTTAAGTTGGTGAGAGGTGTTCAAAATCTAGGGAGTCCACAATGTCAGGCTGATACATAAACGGGGTCCACGGTGATCAAAAGTTTAAAAAGCCACTGGTCTAATTAATAAGCAAAATTAGCAGACAACTGCTATAAGAATATGTATAAATACATGATATAATAAGTCGGCTTAATAAACGTAAGTATTTTCGATTCAAAAAGAAAATGATTGATTAGGAAAAAATCAAATTAATATCGGTGTAAAAATATCACTTTTGATGCAGAAAGCTAGATCGTTCATATGTAACTAATGTTTGATCATTATTAAAGCTCAAAAATTGTGTTAGAGAAATTCTGTTCTTATTTACTGAATTTTGATGATGGAGTTTAATAAACTCATTTTGTAGCAGGACGTTAAATATGTTGGAGCTAAGAGCCGCTAATTTTGAGTTGTGTGGAAGGATAATGATAATAAATTACCAGCAGAGGTTTTGTTCACGTTACTTAAGTATGGCTCGAAATTGCATAATGCCTGTTTCTAACAAATTTCCTGTCACTTCCAAATGTGACTTTAATAAAAGATCTTTTAAGTCAATTAAAATGTAAGTGATTTTTTATCGAGCTGTATTGACTATTTTTAACGAGGGCCTATAATTTTAAGCAGGTATATTATATATATAAGTAAAATTCGGAATATTTTCTTTTCAGATTTTAATATAACTGGCAAAAAAACTCATATATTAACTAATTGAAAGGTAATTTTTAAAAATTAATTCATTGTTCTTTTAACCATTGTTACAAAAACCTAAGTACTCACATTTTCTTTTGAAAAATTGAACATACAAATTATTAACGATCTAAAATTTTTATTTTAATGACTAAGCTTTGAGCTTTGACAGAAACTTTTAGAAGCCTGTTGGTCTAGACCAGGGGTCGGGTACCAATGGCACGCGATACTGTTCTATGTGACACCCCGCACTATTCTACAAATTTGTCAATTTTTGAGTGGATGGAAGTTCATAAATTTGTAATGGTAATTTACGGAACTACGAAAAAGTCCGAAAGATAAGTCTAAAGATAAATTTAGAGAGCTATTTTGTAAATTATTGAATGCCATTGCTGGAGAGATTTAAGTGTTTGAAGAGAGAAAATTGTATATACTCTGCATTTCGCTGTTGACTCTACAAATCTAAGTAATAAATTTTCCCTCTTGAAAAATATTTCCAGTCTGCAAAGAAATTTTTTAACAACGGAATATTTAGAATCATGTGAAATTGCAAAGCACAAATTACATATTTGTTTTTGCGGTATGAGAATAGAGCGGTGCAAGAACTAGGTTCGCATTAAAATTTGTATTAATCTTTTTCTTTAACTATAATGGAAAGAAATTTTTATATTTTACGTTTACTATTTTTTATTTTAATCAATATGTTTATAATATATAACGTATATTCGTATTTTTAATTTTTTTGGAAAAAAATTATTTAATTTTTTGCTGTTTACATTTATGTTAAGAAATATCTTTAAATGATACAAAATTAATGCATAATAAAACTATAAATATATATATCTATGTTATTGACTTCTACTCTCTAACTCTGTATGTACTATCACAAGAATTTAATTGTTTCAAAAATGTCTTACTATATGGTATGCTGAATCATATTGGTAGATTGAATAGACAAGCCACATCTTAAAGGTTGTCAATCCCTGTTATAGACGTGAGTTTCATAGTTTGGTGAACTTGATTTACTGAGCCTCCCATAATCTTCAAAGGGGAAAAATATGTTTCATTAAAAAAATTGAAACAGATGACATCACGCTAGATATTGCGTGGAGTGACATTAGAATCACATTGTAAACGGTACTGGGCTGTAACTCATAAAATACCAGCTCAGAGTCCTTTACTTTGACCACTAGTTTAAAGAGGCCTCAAAAGATGTGCAGAAATCAAGGTTTTAGTTAAAATGTTTCCCTTGACAATGGTCAAAAATTTTGGATTTTTCTAATACTACTAATAGAAAATAATAAGATTTTTGAGAAATCTTAATTAATTTCTGTAAAGGCTACATTATATTCACTGAATAGCAATGCAAATAGATTCATCTATTTTTCAAAACGTTATTAATATTTGTAACAAGCGACTAACGGGTATTGGTGTTTGGGGGCTTTAGTAATGATCAGCCATAACAAGTTTTAAATTCAAAGTTATTTCTCTCCTTTATTAATCTCCACAACTACAGATCGAAAATGCTCTTAGAAATTAATTAGAAGAACAATCGCATGGCTTAAGGCTACTTAACATTTATAAGTATAATCTGCTCCACTTACTCTCTGGATTTCTACGCTAGAATTCACTGGATTATCACTTTTAAATGTACGACCTCCTGTCGTAAATCAAGCACAATTTTATCTTTTTTATTCTCCAATTATCAATAATAGATCATCCAACGACTCTCATTGACTAATATTACTTACCTAAATGTCAAAGCATAAAAAGAACAACTCATTTGAATGAATCAAGTCTTCTTCTTCGAGAGAAAGTTTTCTATAGAACATACAGTTAAAAAATAATTTTACCTCTAGAGGATTAGTAGAGTGTTCATGGATAAACCAGTAACGTACTTGAAAACATTAAAGTATACTTGTTAAAAATATTGTCATAATTTCTAAAA
This sequence comes from Trichonephila clavata, assembly GCA_019973975.1. Classification (NCBI taxonomy): domain Eukaryota; kingdom Metazoa; phylum Arthropoda; class Arachnida; order Araneae; family Nephilidae; genus Trichonephila; species Trichonephila clavata. The sequence goes on from BMAO01021732.1 coordinate 56,003, forward strand.
CGTTCACTCACAATTTTATTAAATGATATTTTGAACACAATAATTTTTTTTATAGTTTATAGATCCTGAGACCAACGGAGACCAAAAAAATTTTCAAAGTGGAATGCATTCACTTTCGATGATTATCAACATTTATGTTACTGAATCTGGCAATTTCCTGTTAGATGGGGTTTGTATTGCGTTTCAAAAGTGCTTAAGATTATATATATGTGTGTAAACTTTGCTTGCGTTTTCAGTGCATATGTTTAACGATTGTTGTGATGTTAATAAATTAAATTTAAAAGCTTTCGTATTTTTAACCTAATTTTTAGAAAGCATTGAGCTACTGAATAACCTGTTCGTTTCAATAAAAATTATTTAGATTATTAGAATTTTTTCTTTATAAAAAAAAATTATTCAAAATGATAACATTGAGTGGTTTCCCTAACAAGTACAACGATAATACATTTAAAGGAACCATATAGATGTGTTTAAAAATGAAGAAAAATTAAATAGAAGTTGAAGATGAAATTTTTTAAAACGCATTACTATAAAAACGAATAAAATAGATTACATTTCCCATTTCACGATCTAGACAGTATAATTTCTTTAATATGAAGAGAAGTTATTGCATTGTCTGAAAAACTTAGGAAACTTATACCCATTATTTGTTTAAGAAAAGTAAATTCAATTCAATAAATGAAATGGAAAGAAAACATTCTATGGAACGTACTTTAACTTAGATTTCACAAAAAGGTGTGAAATGGAGAGATTATTATTTTTTGTTAAATAAGTTGATATAAGTCATCCATGCTATAGTTTCACACCGAGAGATAGAAATCATATTTTTCTCTACTGTCTGCAGAATCATAAAAAAATTTTATTACAATTTTTTAAAATAATATTTATACTTAAGTTGCATATTAATTAAAATTGTTATTTATTTCTTAAAATTTTTTTGTCGATTCTTGATTACCTTAGAATTATTTTTTGTATCGTCTATGAAGCGATTGATAAAGCAAACGAATTCTTCCTGCGAACTAAATTCTTATTTCATTTTCCAAAAACTGATTGCCAAATTTGATTTATTCTTCGATGGACACTGATCGCAATGTCATCTTGCAAGGATTTCCAAGTAATTCTTGAATCAAGGGTAATGGATTTGCTGACACACCAGCCAAGATTGGTTTTGACTTTTCCAAACCTGAATCCACCTGTTCATTATCAAAGTGCTAGAAGAACCAGTGCTGAATTTGAGACACATTTTGGAGACAAGATTTCGGTTTCTTCGAGAAAGAAGAATTGAAGTTTATTAATGGAAAAGGGCATTCTCTTTGCGACCTACCGAGTTTTATCAGTGTCGTTAGCTTTAAAATTTAAACTGTTAATGACTACCTAGTGAAACATCTGTTCAAATTCAGTTCAGCAGATTCTCCAATTTGCTCTTTATGCAATGCTATAGATATGTACGGATAAGATTTAGTCTCTTGTTCCAGACGAAGAGATGTAGAAGCAGCTATTACTATTAAAAATCATTGTAGTTTTTTATGTCTTTCTGCATTGCATTGGTGCCCTTCATAAACAGTTTGCAGCCATGCCTGAATTCTGCGTAGGAATTTTAAAGAATCCAAAGAGGTTTGTAAAATCTTGGAATTTTTCACCAAGTTTAACATGAATCACATTTGCTCCTTTCACAAATTAAAATAAATCAAATCACATTGTGCAATTCTAAAGCATAGGGCAGAAGCAACCAGGATGCTTAAACTCATGCTGTATCTCAGAATTCTCCTCAAAATTTTTTGACGTGGCTGAAATTTAAAAAATAATATATCGTTAATCTTCATGGCATGGAGAGGTGCTCATTTTTATGATCAGCCAAACGATGGAACACGAAATAAATTTCTCCCTTGCATTCATGAACCAAAACACCTATTTTCTAACTACCGGATTATAAAGAAAACTCAGTGGCGCAACAACCCAGGAAGGGCAAAGGCCTACTCTGCCTTCTCAGTTTTCCTGTTCTTAGACACAAAGGTGCATTAACAGATACTCCAGGCAGGTGGGCAGTCTGACGCAAAACTCTGATTGTTTAGTTCCCTAACACACATACTTAGTACTCATTTTATCAACCCACTGAGGGGATGAAAGGCTGAGTTGACTTTGTCCAGCCCGGACCTGTGGCGTGGAGGCACGATTCGCTACCACTCGATTACTAGGCTTCACTACCAGTTTGTATAAGGCTTAAATTAAGCAATATAAAAACAATACATTGAATTCAGCACAATTACTTTCTAAAAGATTATATATTTTAACATTGAAATTCTTAGCATTATTTTAAAAAAATCTTCAAATTCAACCTTTTTACTTTTTGCGTAAAAATAAGTGATCAACATATAAGCTAAGAAGAACAACAGACAACATATAAGTTATTAAAGATTGTAAACATAGATATTTCCCAGGTGACATTGATAGTATACTTAAAAGTATACTTATAATGATTAAATAATACTTTCCTTATAATTTATGAATTTTCGTATAATATTGAGTTATAATTTATGATATTCCATTGTCTTGAAATATTTAAAAGATGCCCCCATATATTTCTTAAGGTTATCCGACTACACTAAAATTGTGAATTTTGCCAAAAATTAACAAATTTTTATTATTATTTCATTTTATTGGTCCCCTTATCAGCTTTATAAAAATACCAAGTTTATTATTTTCCTACGCACTAGAACAATAACTATAAGTGTTTCAGCAAAAGCAGATGCCATTACTTTAAGCAAGGTGTGTCATACTTTAAAACCCGTTTTACTCGAAAGGTGTTTTTTTAAAGGCACAAGCAAGGACAGCAATTGCTAAAAAATGTTTTGAAAATAATTAACTAAAATATTTTATGTATGTTCTGTATAATAGTAGAAGTATTCTAACATTCAGATTTATCAATCACAAAATTTACAGTTCCTTATGTTAATATCTTCACTGTTATATATATATTTTAAGCAATTTCATATAACTAAGATAAAGTACCCTAGTTTCTGTTAATATGGAAATATCTCTTATCCTGAAGGTCCTTTCAAAAATGAATAACATTGCAAGATATCAGAATTGAAAACTTGTTCATAAAATTTAGTACACAATGGACACCGTTTATATTGTTTTTGTAAATTTTTACTAATTTTTCAAATTTTAGTAATAATAATTTCTTCTTATCTTCTTAATTTTAGCATATTTTTCTTAAAATGTACTAAACAAATCTAAAAACCACAAAAAATCCACATATCTTCATTTTTTTAAAAAAAGAAATTGTCGCAAGTAGTCAGATACCTTAATAAACTATGTAACTTCTTTCATGGTATAAAATCTGGAACCAACCTTTACATCCGACAATGCAGTTTTTAATCATGTTCATTTAATGAAAAGCTATTACCGTTGACAATTGTCTTTCGTAATTTTACAATTTCAAAACTTACAATAATAATTGAAAGGCAAACATCTGATATTAATTAGTTTTAATGTATTACAACAATGATTCAGTTTTAAAATTGTTTTGTTTGAGGGTTTTTACTTTAGGCTGGATGTGGTTTAACTAAGAAATGTATTTTCTGTTACTTTTTTAATAATGATAAGATTTCTATTCACTTAATGAACGTATGGCAATTTTTTGCTTGAATAAAAAATTCAGATTTCTTCTTTTTGTATTGTTAATGTTTATGCTTTTAATTTCATTTATTTTAAGTTGTAATTAATGACAATACTGATATTTGATCTATAGTAATTAAATATTTGATTGCAGATTGTAAAAGCAACTCTTTTAGATAATGATTTAAAAGTAATTTCATTGTTT
>BMAO01021733.1:0-47644 GCA_019973975.1 Trichonephila clavata
TTTTGTTCCATTGAATGATCCATAAATTTTTGAAACGCAATGTGGCTGGCAAACTAATTACTAAGCCTAAAAGAATACAAAAACACAAGACACGAGGTCAAAGAACAGAAGTATAAACTAAGCTTAAATCTAATACTGTATACTAAAACTATGTGCAAATTTATTAACTATCCAAAAAGTAAAAGACTAGAAAATATATTAAAATATTTAGATTACTAAAAAAATGTAAAGAATATAAAAGTAAGTAAATTTGAAAGTTAGCGCACAAGTGTAATACGATTAGCTGTTATTGTTTACTTGATAATCACGTGATGATCGGCAAACGATCGCAGCGCCCTATGGTGATGAATCGACCCCATTACACAGTAAATTTTATACATAAACTGTAATCTGCTTAAATGTAATCATTTTGAGTTCACTTCCGAGATCGTCATTTTTTATTAACAACGGTATATGCAAGATTCGAGTACCAATAGGAAGGATACGCTTGATTACTTTTAGTTATGTGTTAAATCTCGGAATAATAGACGGTACCGAAGACGAGGTACTTACTCAATACACTTACGATTTGATAGATACTCTAATAGGAATCTAAAAAACTAAATTATCTATTGGCTTTTTCAAATAAAAATCTAAAGAAACAATTAAATTATTATTAATAATAATGGCGAAAAAGTTACTTTATGCAAAAAGCCACGTAAAATAAGTCCTAAAATTTTTGGCAATCCCGGCTGTGAGTCACTCGACCCTTAGTTTAAGATACACTGATTTAAAGTAATGACCATGTGATAGAATCACACTCTCACACATACAAATGCACTCTATAAAGCGAAAGGAATGTCGGGATATTTTGGCGAATTGTTGTCGGAAATTTCCCCAAATCATTCAATATTCGTTTTGTAATTTCTTCCCGTATTACTTCCATAGAGAATGAATTCAGAAATTTTTATTAAGCAAATCCATAAAGAAGAAAATACGTGCAAAATGAAATTATAGTAATCTAATTTATTTTTATCTGATTAGAACGTAAAAATAAACTTTTAGTTCTTTCATTCTTGTTTAGTTTGAACGCTTTTATTTTTATGGATAAAAATAAAGAAACATTTTTGTAATTCTGTTATGTACTGTCATAAATATTTACTATACAGATTTAAGATTGAAGATGTCTACTGTAAAATAACTTAAATTTTAAATTTATAAGAGAATAACTAGCTTATTAAAAGCAATAACAGAGGGATAAATAAGTACATATTTTTCCTATTTTACATTCAAATATGCAATAAAAATTTCCTTTATAGTGTTCTATGTCATACAAATAATTAGTAATATAATTAGTACAGGACTTATATAATTAGTAATAAAAAACGTCATTAAAAGAAAAATATTACCGTATCTATTGATGAAATTATAGTACTTAGAAGTATTTATAATAATATTAGTTTTACAGTTGAGAAAAATCAAAAAATTAAACATTTTAGTCTTATTCACATGTAAAGATCAAAGCACTTAATAGTTTAAAATGTTTCAAAATTCAAAAGACGTGTGTATGTATGCGCGCGAAAACCAGTAAAAAGAACACTTAAGCAAGCTGAAATCATATCTTTCAATTCGTTAAAGTTTGATGGTTTTATTTTAGGAAATTATTCCTTAATTTTTTTTTTTACCAGCGTAGTTACAGAAATGATTTGAAGTGCTGACAGTTTTAAACGAATGAAAAAAATGGAGCAACCTATAATTTAAATATCAGAGGTGTTGACTGTCATTATTAATGAAATCTTTCCGAAAGAAAGTTTTTTTTTATAATATGCACGTTAATTGTCTATATATGTGCTTTGATATTTCAATCTCTGACAAGGAGGAAAACTTAAATTGTTACATTTAAATTCAAGTTAGCTTAATATATATATATATAATATATATATATATATAACAAGTATACAAATTCTTAATTATTAACATATTAAAAGGTTTCGAAAAAATGTTCTTAATTATATGGAAGTAAAGATTCATTTCCTAAAAATTATATAAAAAATGGAAAGTCATTAAATTTTTAAAAAAAATGTTATTTCTATACGTATATTACTGAATCAATAAAAATTGGTTTTAAAAAGGATGACAAAGTGTTTTACAATTTACTTACAGAAATGTCTAATGGAATATTTCAACACACAAATTCAACACAAACGTTTTATTTATTTATTTATTTACTAAGTCGATTTAATTTAATTCCATAAAATAAAATATTGATTTTATTTCTAAAAATTAATATATTTCGATCATTATAAATCGGTTATTAAAACAAATGATGAGAAGGAAATAACATTTAAAGGCCCCCACGATTAAAGTTTCAAATTGCCTTTTTCTAAAAGTTTATGTCGAACAATGAAGAGTTTAATAAAGGTTTTCCATGAATATGCTAGTGTTTAATTTCACGGAATGTAGAGAAAATTATTATTCTTCCTTTAATTGTGAAAATAGAGTTAAACAAAAATGCGATATTTGAGAGATGAAACTCCTGAAATTATAAGGATTGCAAACTAACCAAACTTTATTGGTGTATTTGAAAATTGATTTTTGTGATTATTCATTAATATATTAAAATTTTATCTGTTATTATTTTAATTCCCTAGGGAGGAATACAGTTTTCGATTTCAGACTGTTGAATCTAGAAAAAATTATTGAATCTTTGACTCAGAGTTTTGAATTAACTTCATTAAGACATAGAATTTAAAATCAACCAAAATTACAAAAGAAAATTTTGGGTTGAATATTTATGTATTAATACATTTATCTATAAATAGCTGAAAAAATATGCGAAAAAGAACTATTTTTCAATCAGGTCGTGATACTTTTGTGTTAATTGTTCAGAGAATTTGTACTTTCAATAATTTTCTTTCTCTCTTCTCCGTTACAATAATTTTCATTTTCTCAGTAACAACAACAAAAATGTTACTTGCAATTAAAATTTTGCTTGAAAGTCAAAACTTTACTTTTTATTGTGTAATAACAGCACACACACTAGAGAACTTTTTAACATTCTTATAATTTCTCAATATTTTTGCATTGAAAAATGTATTTGTGAAAAGTTTTTTTTCTCTCAAAAAATTTTTTTACTGCAAAATTTTTATTATTTTTTTAATTTACAATGTTTTACTCCACACGTATATGTTAATATCTTTTTATCTTGAATTTAAATATGAATAATGGTTTTATATATAAAAGCATTATTCAAAGTCTTAAAACTTAAAGGTTTTTAAAAACGTATGTATAAATGAACATATGGATCAATAACTCAAAAAATGTACTGCTTTTCAAATTATTTTTATACATGAAATGAGTTCAAATTAATATATATATATATATATTCATTGCCAGTTTCCTGAAGATATACACATAATTAACATTTTTTAGTAATTTGAATGCAGATTGTTATCTTAACTAGTGCATTTCAATTTTAATTAGCATATACACTGCAGTCTAAAAGTTTGACAGATCTCCTGCGTCACTATCATTGTAAAGAACTTAAAGTTTGTTAATATATTTAATTAAGAATATAGTTTTATATGCATAAGATAATGTATGCATTGCAGAATATACAATGTGTTGTACAAATTATTAATCCATAAAATGAGAATGGTGAAAAAGTATCAACTCATTTTTATAGAAATCGAACCATTCGCTAAAACTTTGCTATTTTAGATGAAATTTCAGAACAAAAGAATATACTAAGTAAATAATTGCATCCCCACTATATTATAAAATGTTGAATATTAGCCTGAGTAACATTCGAAGAGCAAAAAATTATTTTATTAGAAGATTAAACAAATACTTGCTTCAGGGTCATTTCTAATTCAAGATTTCGGATTCAACTCTTCGAAATTTGCCAATTCATGTTTTCGGGAAAGTTCTATCAGCTACAACTGATTTTGAATATTAAAATCTGGAAACTACTTGTTATATATTTATAACCAATTTTCTTGCTGGAAGGAATATGAGTGATTTTTTGCCCTCAGCATAAAAAAATCAAACTTTTTTAATTATAGCTTTGTCTTTCCTTGCAATCTTCTATTTCATTTTACACTGAGTGGATAAATGAGGAAATAAATCATATGATATTAATGGGGATCAGAGTCACGGAAGAGTTCGAGTGAATATTAACGTCGTGCTGTTCAGCTACTCGAGGGCTTTTGGCAACCGACCTTGTAATTTTGAACCATGGTAAAGTGACGAGGACGCGCGACACCCCTCTTTTCTAACTATCACACCACATCAAAGGGAGGATATTCAAGCTGTTCACAGATTTAACGTGCATTGCTCCCCTACACGGCATGTCTTAAGCGGTACTAGGTTCGAACTCATGACACGCTGGTCACAAGTTCGTTACATTGACCACTAGGCTACTGCGGCCACATGGAAGAGTTCGAAGAAACATGAATAATATGCTAAAAGTTTGCACTAATTCTAATTTTGGGTACTATTACAGTGATTGTGTGGAGTTAAAATAAAAATCTAGTAGATCACTATATATATCAAGTCTTAAGTCAGACATAAATTAGAATGTCTATATGAATACAAAACGTTAATTGTTGAGAAAATGCACAAACATATTTTTTTGAGAATGGATAGTCTTCGACTTGAAAATGAAAGAAAATTTTTACTAACATATGTTGATGCATCATCTAAAATCCGATAGGTATTTTTAAACGAAAACCTGAAATTGATCTCTGAGTAAATGGATGGCATACGAATAGTACAGATTTAGTAGAAATCCTATTCTTAGGTTGACATTCATAGTTTTGGGAATCTCAAAGTAGTTAATAGTAATTGAAATCCCTCTCAGCAGTTGGTCAATTTTCAGAAAAGAGTTAACCAGCTGCAGCTTCTGCGGGGAATATAATCCTATTGTGCGTGTAGGTTTTCAAAGTAGATCCGATCCTAGTGGATTTTCAAAGAAGTCGATTATTTTTACAAGCTTCAGTGGATTTTACTTGGACATGAAAAGGACAAAGATAACTTGTCTTTATCTGTTTTCTCTTCCCTTTTATAGGAGCTATGGAATAAAGAAAGAAAAAAGGATTGTGAGGGGAAAAATAAGAAAAGGAGGAGAGGGGGTTGTATATAAGGTTTGAAGCAGTGTTTATGGTATTTTAAGACGGAAAGAATTAAGAGTTATGAAAGTTTTGCAGTGGAAATCAGTTTAATTAAGTTTATTTTCATTTGAAAATCGAAGTAAAATATGGAATATTAATGAATGTATTGTACATACTTTAAGAGGGATATTTAAGAATTGTTTCATCCTCATTTTTTTAAGAAAGACTTAAAAGATTTTGTGGAGTGTGTAACGTTACAGTAAATAGATGCATTTTTAAATGTAATCAAGTTTTCGAAAGGGGGAAAAACTAGCCATATTAACACCTAGACCGTTACGAACGCATTGATCACATTCATCTCAATCTATTACTCAACGTTACGGATGAGCTGCACGCGTCTATCTGGATTTTATACTATTTCAAACGCTACAAACACGTGTATCACGTTCTAAAGTAGTTATTTTTACTAGTAGATAGCAGCATGAGAGTGTATGATAGATATTCGAATACAATGTTTCACGAGGAAGAGATTATTCTGAGTAAGTGAGTAATTGTGGTGGTTTTATGGCGCAAGAGCTAATTCTGGCTTTGAGATTATTCTGATTTTTTTTAAATGATAAAAGCGATAATAGTGATAATGAGATAATCCTTTTCTCCCACAAATTCAGAGAGGGAGGATGAGTCAAATAACTTAGGTGAGATGCATGAAAATGGATATACTTGTCTTCTATTCTTGAGAATGTATCTCACGCACACACAGCTAATTTTTAAGTAAAATAATCTGTATATTATGTAAATATACGAATGCATTCTTAAATTTTTTTTATTTATTTATTACTAATTATTTTGATGAATTATTTGTTGTATTTTGAATATTTAAAAAGAGTTAAATAACAACAACTAGACTAAACTCACGTTTCTGGAAAGAAAAAAAAACCAGTTTTCTCCAAAAGTGAGCCTTGCTGAAAGCGAAAAAAGGACAAACGATGGGGGAAGTGCCGAACGGCGAAAACTCAACGACTTAAGGGTTAATTTTATCAATTTTATCTTTCATGTAATGTGACTAAAATAATATTAACAGTCTTGACAAGAACAATAAATTAAAAAATATTTTTTTCTGGAGTGAGAATTATATTAACATCTCTCTAGAAAGCAACGCGAAGCAACTGCCGACGAATCGCTGAATTTTGAGCTTTGGTCAAATTACGAGGACGACATCTGAGCTACATCCTCTCACTTAACTTCTACACATCTCCTACGTAAGGACTTTGAACCACAACAGATTTAACGTGCATCAGCCCCCTTATACAGAAGTCTTAAGTAGCACCAGGGCTCGATCCCGCGACGCGCCACCACTTTTTTTCTGGGCGAAGATCATTTCTCTTAAATCGAGGTTAAAAAAAAACTGTGGTAAATATTGTGCAAAAAATTAATTATATATACAGTCGGACCTCTATATAACGAAGTCGCTAAATCCCGAAAAAAGTGCGTTATATGGAAAAATTCGTTATATAGAAGTTCATCTTTTAATGTACTTTATATAAACCACATAAAACAAATTTTAAATTCATAAACACTATATAATAAAAAAAATTATTCACAGCTTTTTGTAAATTAATGTATATTTATTTTATATATCTTACCCATAAAAAAATAGAATGAAAAACTGCAAGGAAAACAAGAAAAAGAATATCGAGAAATTGCATTTTTCAACATTAAGAAAAAAATTTTATATTAAAATTACTGAATTTTAAGGACATTTCCTAATTTAAAGCTTGCAAGTAATTTTTAAAAAACCTTACTTTATAATTAGAGATTCTAAACATACATTACCACATGCGTCCTTAAATTTAATTACTCATTAAATCTGTTAATTTTGTTTGAGTTTTTTTTATTGAGAAAAAATGCTTTGTGTTTCATAATACGCCTCATATCTTTGCAATCCACTAAAACTCCCTTTATGCCCACCATAAAATGTGTTAAAAGGGAGAAAAACTTGAAATGTCCAGAAATATTTAAAACATAGGGATAAAAAAAATTGAATTACAAGAAAAAAGTTCGCTACATAGAAAAATTCGCATTATAAAGGTTCGCTATATGGAGGTTCGACTGTGTAATCAAGTTCTTTCCTCATTAATAAGAAATATTAAGAATTTTTTTTATAAAATAGTAAAAATCTCTATCAACAAAAACAAAATCCTTGAAGGTTACATCAATTTTATGCACGGAAAATGGGGCTTTTTTAAAGAATTTTTTTCATCTTATGGTGTTAAACACGTGAAAAAAAAGTTAATTCTTAAATCTCATATTCCTCTCTATTATATTATAATAGATTCCTATTTCTTGAACTATTTTTCATTATATTATAATTATATCCTATTTCTCTCTTGACTCATAAGCTCTAAACTTATTTAAGAAGTACAAATAAAAAACACCGCGCGTGTGGAATGTATGCATACTTCGATACTGTTTATTGTTACATTTCTGTGCACCCCGTAGATCACTCTAAAAGACAATATAGAGTTGCTGTCGTGAAAAGAAACACGATTTCTAGGTACTATTGTATGTGTAGAATAATATTCTAGAATTTGACAGCCAAATCATAGCGTCGGGCAGCCAAACGCATAAGTTAAAATGTTCCGTTCAAGAGAAAAATGCTTGAAGATTTGAAAAATTATCGTTTTCGATTGATGTGTTTTGCTATCTATTTGTAAAGTCCTTTCCTCACTGTGTTTTTGAAAAAATTTTCTGAAAAATTCCGCATATAAAAGTTTTGTATGCCGAACATGTTATGATGGATGACTGACTATACACGATATTGATGGAGTACCTCTTGCTGTTGAAAATAGCACGAGTGCTTACAATTTCTGTTATATATGATTTTGATCAATGGCTCTCTTAGAAATCAAATCAATTGTATTTATTGACAAACAGTCAAACACTCGTAAATAATTTACAGCAGGTGTTGGTAATGCTTTTTAGATACGCCCTCTCTGGAACTCTCCTTCTTAATCTTCTACATATTTCATATATTTCCTCAATAACTAGTTTGTTCGATTTGAAATACATGTTATCTATCACAAGCTAATCAAATTAAATTAAATAATTGGTGATAATTATCATTTTTTTCTGAGAGAAATATTTGAAATATATTTTATGACGTAGAAACATTGAAATTAAATTATTTTAATTCTAGTTAAAATTCAGTTATTTTATTTTTGTTCCAAACTAGGGGTCCATTGTCCATTTAACGGTGGACCCCCCCCCCCAGAGAATTTCAATTACATCCACAAAAACATCATATTTGAAAAAAAAAGTTATGTAGTAAGAAATTTGATGCTAAATTTATGTATTTGATTTATTTTAGTGTTAATTCATGTATGCTCTTTTAAATAGGATTTTTTACTTGCGAAATGTATTAATAGTTTTTTTTTTATTCTGTAATAATATTTATTATCTGTTTCCCAAAACACGATTAGCTTTTTCTCAAAACATTATTAGACTATTAAATAAACTTAAAATTATAATTAATTAGTTTCCCATTAACTTAATCTAAATTTCGAAAATCAGGTTGTGTGCCATCAAAAATGGTTCTTAAAAATTTCATTGCACAAGTTAAATCCCATTGGTTAACATTAGAAATTAGACTAAACTCCAATTTATAGAAATGTTCTCTTTAATTCACATGTTTAATCATTTAGAAATAATATATATACAAATCCAAGCGTGTATAAGTTTATAATTCTGAAATAAAATCTATAAATATAATTGTGTCCATCAATGAAGCTCGCAAATTTTCTTTAAAATACATATAGAAAGATTTTCCGATTCAAATTAATTAAAAGTTTGCATACAATGATTAAATTAATTAAATATTTCTTAATGATGATTATGGTGACGGACCTCGTAATTTTGATTTACTTAAAGAATCTATACAGGTGACAAGTTATGTCTGAAAAACCCTTCTTTAATAACCAAGCCTCATTTCAGCAGGTGATTTGCAAAATTTTTCAGGAAATTTTCAGTTTTTCAGTACTTTTGGATATTGTGTGCGTGTGTGTGGTCCAACAGCAAGCCTAAGTTTCCTTTTCCTGAACAGAAAAATAGATTATCTACGCAGAAAAATGACGGATGACTTTGCAACACTTCTCTTTAGGGGAATGGTCATATCCGCCCCCCCTTTTCCCCTGTTTGACATGTAAAGGGGTTGATTGTGGACAGTGAGTGCTTCTAGGGAGACACTGAAGCATGACTTTCGGATGACTACTAAAAATATTTCCATAAAATAAAATACAAGGAAAATGGAAAATTAAATATTGTTTAAAGTATTTGTTTAAAAAAGTTCACTGTTGTGTATTTTTAATCTTAATTTCTAATTTTTTTATCTGGTTAACTAATAATTACGGAATATATGTGAAAGTGTAATATATAAGCAATAATTCAGCTGTTTAGATTGTCTTATGTACAAGATCCATTACGTGTTGATATATACGGGGTGAGACGAACCATTGAACAACTTCCAGCTGATTCACAAGATCACAGTATGGATGGTCCTGTTATAAAGGGGCGGACGTGAGACATTTGCACCGATTATTTTCGACTTTTTCGTTTGATAAACGTCGTCATTATGAATTTAGAAAAGTGAAAGTTTCTCATTATCTCTATATCAATGCTATTTTAACTAACTTTTCTTTGCCTCCCTAATATTCAATACACGTTCATATACATGTCATTTGACATTATTTGAGACAAAAGATGCATTTGCTGAAAGAAGTTCCGCCATGATAACTTAGTTTTACCCTTAAAACCGGGAAAGAGAGATAGACTATTAGATGAGTTACATTGTTCAACTTCCGCCATGATAACTTAGTTTTACCCTTAAAACCGGGAAAGGATAGACTATTAGATGAGTTACATTGTTCAACGTTAACTGTTAAAATTATGGTACTTGAAAATTGTCTCGAACTGTTATTGTTTGTGCGAAAGCCATTTAATATATTAAATGGTTTTAAACAATGAAAAATCATCAAAGCAGTATCAGTGAAGAACAGCCTTTTTGACTTTCAGTCAAATGAGATTGCACTAGTTAAATATATTGTCAATTTCAGAATGTGCTTATTTTGACTACAAAGTTCGGATCGGCCAATACCGGAAGAAGTCTCTCTAGCCACCAACGGAGAAGCTCCATCAGTTTCATGATGCAGAAAATAGACAGCGGCCAGGTCGCACGATTATGCGGTATGTAAAAGATCTTTGAGTGCCTTGGGTGCTCTCCACAAAATTAAAATCCTAAGAACGGTTTCGCATTGCCAGGTGCCTCCCTCTGGGGAGGAAACTGGGTGTCAAAGTTACCTGCGGTGATTGGTATCCGCCTATGTGGTGCCGCATTAAAAAGAGATACCAGCTTCCGGGAAATGTACTAGGTCTGCAATGGCAAAACACCAATCCCCAGCCCATCAGAAATAAAAAATATTGCAAGCTCTTTGGTTCTTTTTATTGTTAAGTTTCTGAGAGATAAGATGTTAAACAATCATCTAACAAAAAAAGTGGTTCTCTCTTTCCAGACTTATCCCTCCATGCATATACATACATAAAGTGTGAGACGTGAGCTAATAACTTCTTTACTTTAATAAAATAAAGGGCAACATATTTTACATTTCAAGCACTTAAATTATCTTGAAGGATCATCACGTCAAACAATTCCCTGTTTCGTAATTGCCCTGCTTTTCAAATTTAAACAATTCAAACTATTATCACAGCATACAAATTTAAACGTTTCTTAACTTAATGCATTCTGAAGTTGTGAATTAAATTTATACATTAATATTAAAAATTTCCTTCTTATAAATTCACACATTGATTTTTACAACTTTGAGAGTTTTCTAATATAAATATACCAACATATGAATAGAAATATAAACAATCATTTCCAAGAAAAAGTGAAATAAGTACTTTAATGACCTGAAAAATTGTCAGAACTAGAACTACTTTGAATCACAAATCCTTTTTTTCAATCTTAGAAACAATTGTTGAAACTTTCCATAAATCATTGAGTGTTTAAAGTTCTAGTATTGCTATTCCTTTTAAAAGTATGTTGGAAGATATTTTTTACAATTTACATACAAATTTATTTTATAAATAAATTATATTTTAATTCCTGGAATTGTTTTGCGTCTATACATAAAAAACAACGAATTGCCAAAAAAAAAAAGAGCTTTTACTATACCAAAAAGAAACCATTCTAATTTATACGTTTAACTTTCTTCATATATTTGATGGATCAAGGTGTCCGACTACGTTGGAAATGCGATTCTTAGTTGTTTGATGTTAGGGCCATTAAAAAAAAAGAAATATAAATATTGATGAAGAAGGAATAATTTATAAAACTAGAGAATTGTTAAGTTGTTTTTATAGCATTTACTTTATCTTTTTTTAAAAAAAAAAAATATTTTTAATGTGTTTTTTGAAGAATGAAATCTTTACGATATTTTATGCACGAAAAACGGGATATATCCAAAACAATCCAATCAAATTGAATGAAATTTTTGACATATATGTTATGAGCCCTTTACAAAGTGTAACAAACTGCAGGTTTTAAGTTAGTTACATTTAATCACATTTTACAGCCATTTTAACTTAGAACATGCAATAATTTTGACGAAAAATCATTAAAATCAAATTTAAATGCTTATAAAATATTTATCTCTTAAAATATATTTTACCCTGCGGTTTGTGACACTTCAGATGGATCAAAAAGTATATAAATGAAATTAAAATTGTTTTTTGCCCAATGCATTTTTATTTATCGCGTTTTTCTTAAATTTGAAAACTTTGCTAAAATTTCATAAAAAAATTATTTTTCAAAACCAAAGGGTGATAGAAATTATTTGTTTAATAATTATGCCTCTTTAAGTCTATTTATATTCTTTAAAACAATGAAATTCTTCTAAAAATCAACTTTTGAAAAATTGGTCTCTCAACCAAGTCAGGTGCTTTATAGAAACATCTAAATAATATTTTTTATTTCCTTTGTTTTATAAATGTTGCAAATTCGATCGATTGTGCATTAATCTTCACTGATTCACAGTATAAATCGATTCTATTTTCCCTGTCGTAATAAATATCAAGCCACTTGTTGAACACAGGATATATGTGAATCTTTCATAATTACAAATGGGATTTTAGTTTTTATAGTTATTAGTTACATTTTTTTATAAACGTAAAATTATGTTTTCTATGGCGCTGGGTATTGAATTTTTTTTACGAAATCATAAAAAAACTAAAAGTTTGCAATACATAAAAAAAAATCAAATATTCTCAAACTATTAAAAAAAAGGAACTGGAGAAAGAGATATTGAATTCTAATCTAAGATAAACATTAGTTAAGTTCAATCAATGGGTCATTTATGTAGGAATGTTTTAATCTTAGGAGAACTATCTCAGGGGATTTATTCAAAATATTAATTACTTCGGAAATCTATGAAAAAAATAATGCAAAAGAATTTGATAAGTTTTCTGTCGTAACTAATAGCAAAAAAGTAACACAATTATGATTTTTGTGGGGTTTAAAATTTCGTCTTGCTTTTGTGAATGATTTTGCTTCATGTGTGGATTTAAGAAGTTTCTTTGATATTTACTCATGTCCGAAATCATCATTTGGTATTAATAATGATAGAAAGAGATTTATTTTTCGAAATATATTCCATTACCTATCCCTGATTTCATGAAGATAGAAAGAAATCAAACATTGAAAAAAAATACCTAAATATATCTAAACGTTTGAGAATTATGAGCAAATAATTTTTAATGAGTCTATTTAATAATCGCTTATTTGCTTCATTCATTATTTTACTTTAACTTACAGGATCATTTTGGAGTTTATGCAGTGTCGTAAATGGGATGTGCAATTTTTTGTCAAACACCATTTTTTTATCGTGAAAATTAAAAAGCAATAAAATTGTGGCTGTTTATTTCACAATTTGTGTCAAAGCTCTTTAAGAAATATTCATGGAACAATTTAAATTGCAATCGTTTCCTTCAATTTCCTGTAGTTTTTCAAAGACTTGGAATGGTTTAATAATAATGATGATAGAGTTATAGAACTACAAGGTTAAACACACACATTTATTTTAATTACTGCGCACATAGTTTTATGTGCTTACTAATTTGGAATTATATTTAAATAATAATAATAATGAATCTTACAGTTTATGAAAAACATGCTTTTTTCTCTCGAGATTAAAAAAAAAACTATAAATAAAATTTTTTGGTGTAGAGAGTTCTCTTTTTCATTTTTCTCTCTCTCTAATGGTTTCAATATTTTTCAAATTATGATAGAGTAAATTACATCAGATACTTTTTTTTTATCTACTCCTGTTTATCTCATTACTTAAAGCAATCTTGGGGTCCACTTGAGTGTGTCTTGATGTTTTGAAACATTTAAATTAATTAAACTCTCGTCTAAAACAAATGATAATGTATTATCAATGTTCCGAGTTCCTATTTAAAACTCTTATTAAAGAAAAGATGTGATTTGTAATCTTGCTAATCTAGAGGTAAACATTTAAATAAAGATTAAACAAATTTTTGAAAAATTTTAAATCTTGCGCAACTAGGAAGAACGATATACATCAAAATCATTATTTATATTAGAACTTATTCTTATAAGAATCAAATACACCAAAAATAATTAGAAGAATAAATATACTGATGATGTTAGTAAGTATTTTTGAGATGACAGACAAAATGTCTGTCCAAATATAATTTAGGAGAGGAAAAAACTGAGAAAAAATCTGCATAATATTTGCTGAAAATTTTTCCACTTTGAGGAGATATAAATTTTTAAAAAAGTGTTTAGTAATATTTCAGTTTTTGATAACTATTTATTTTTAATTTAGTATTAGATAGAAATTTACTTATAATAATTATTGGTGCATCTCAAAATTTATAGAATTATGTTTAAAATATTTTAAAATTATTTCTTTATGTATGGTATTATTTTTAAAAAAACCAGGCTATATTACCAAATTTAAGTAAAAAATACGAATCAATTAGTTTTGCTAAAACATTGATTCTGATAGACTATTAAAGTTAATGTTATAATTCAGCTCCTATGCATTCTGCTACTTTTATCTTTTAGTATTATAATTTTATATACATTTTGTTATCTAATTAATAATAAATTATATTCTCTCTTATCTGAAATGCTGTTTATCGATGCATACCAAAACATTCTTGAATCTCTGGGGAGATACAAATCCACTCCCAGGAAAACACTACTTCGGACATTTACACTTCAATCTGACCTTTTAACACCCTTATGGCTGTTTTCAAATTGAAATAAATAAAATGTGAGAAAAAAATTAATTGCCTTAAAAATGATTGAGTGAATGCAGATTCCCTACGGATTTCCCTGCATGGACACGTGCAGTAATTGACTTGTAAGTGCGCCGAAAGAAAATATTTCCGGTTCAAAAACACAGGGCTTTTGAACCCGATTTATAAACATCAGCACTATGTCGTGCCAGAGATAAGATACATGAAGAGTCCTCGAGGACATGGTAGAAAGTGATATATGCCCACTTTTCACGCTATCTTTTATTCATGTGCGCTGTTGAAGGTCAATATTACTGCAGCAAGTTGTAGAAAAGCAATCAGGGAATGTATGCATTTATTACTTTACAAATGGACATGCGATTTGAATGTTAACTCAAACGTTAAATTATAATTATTTTAAGTCAGAGAGATTGAGAAATACGTATCAATGAGTTGCTATTTCACACATACGATGTGAGTGTGTAAAAGGTATGAATTTTGAGGATGTGAAGCAGAAATGAAAAATGGCATGATTATTCTTTTATAAAAAGCTATTAATTTATCAATAGGTTTGAAGGATTTAAGGCTGTGTTAATTTAATATTAAAAAATAGTATCCAAATTTGAAACATGTATTTAAAAAAGAAAGATTTAAGTTCGGAACCGTGATTTCGAAAAAGCGTATAAATGAACAATTTTTTGATATTTAGTGTCAGTTGAATTAGAAAATAGATATAAAAGTGTCTTAAGAATATTATTATATATAAAAAAAACTATTTAAATACAACTTTTAGGCAAAAAAATGATGACATATTTTCAAAACACATCCTCTTTTATATATATATATATATATATATTATATATATATTATATATATATTATATATATATATATATTTATATTATATATATATATATAAATGGCTTTTATAATAATAATATTTTGCCTGTATGTAGCTGGGACATTAAAAATGGGGCTGAACTAAAATGTTTGAAAAATTCACATTATTTTCAGAGTTGCGAGGTCAATTGAAATTATAACGAGTGTTTTTTGTTAAAATTTCTCTGCTCTGATATATTAAAATATGAATAAATCCATTTCTAAATTATACAGTTCAAGAACCCTAGTTCTCAGGCTTTGTACAGAAGTCATAGCCATACATAGGCAAAATTGTATAACAGTAGCATTTTTCATGAAAGAAGAATGTTTCGAAAATATGCCCTTCCCCGAAAATTGCCATTAAATATTCTTAAAACAATTTTATGTGCATATTTTAATTCAACTGATGCTAAATATCAAGAAAAAAATTATCCATTTATATGCTTTTTTCAAAATCACTGTTCTGTGTGAACTCAGTCACCTTAAAAGTATTCCTTTAAGGTCTCATGTTCTTAATTCAGTAGCAACATATCTACTATTTTTTAAATAAAAATCATCCAATGTGTTTTCTAGTTAAAACATGCTCTAAATTTTTCTTCACCTTGATGAAAAACAGATGGTTATTTTTCTTTCGGTAATAAAGGCAACACCATATATTTTGAACTGAATGTTTCTAAATTTTTTAGATGCCCTATAATTAATGGTATATATACGGTATATCCGCATGAGATGTTGTATATTTTCTTCCCCTCTCCCCACCCAGTGCTGGTTTATCCATCGGGCTCCCAGGGGATAGGGGCCCGGTACGAAAAGGCCCAGATAAGCTGGACTTAACCAGGTTTTCTGATAATAAATTTCGAACCTCCAGTGTGAAGGGGGCTCGTAGATCTTCTGAGGGCCCGAAATGAGCTTAAACTAGCATTGTCCCCATCAAATTACAAAATTTGGCTTCTGTTTTTTTTTACACTAGGTGATGACTGTCTTAAAACCATTTCTAAGTTTTGTATTAGTACAGGATCACTGATGCACTGGACTTGACTCATTTGTATCAAAAACTTCATTAATGAGTGCAAAATCCATGGGACAGTGAATAACTTCATTAAAAATACAATGGATGCTTTTCTTACCAACTATTTCTAGCTATTCCTTCTTTGATATATTTTTCATCAAAATATCGTAAATTAATGAATATCTGAGGATGAAGCAAGAAGTGGCCGAATTAATCCTGAAGCTACGACTAAAAAAAGAGCAGGTGTTGTGCTAAAAAATAAATTGCTCAATAATTGGATTATATTAGTTGATTATTAATGTAAGCTAAGTAACTCGTTCCTTAATATTAAATTCAATTACCAAAACCAGTTCTTAAATAAAACTTCGATATGACCTTGTGGCATTTATTTTTTCTATCACAAATATATAATTATCATCACTTCAATTCACTCAATGATTTTATTTGAATGTGAATGCTTTCCCCATTTCTTTAAATGGAATATTTTCATCTCGAACAGTTCCATTAATAACAATTCTCGTTCCTACATTTTAGCAAATAGTATTTTAATTTTTCAAAGGATTTAACACACACTCACACATTACACTATATTCAATAAATATTCTTTGAAATATGCTGTGTGTATCAGTGCCAGTTAAAGCTCATTTCGAGCCCTGGGTGTAGAAGATCTACGGGCCCCCTCGGCACTGGTAAATCGAATTTTATATCCAGAAAATCTGGTTAAGTACAGCTTATCCGGACCCCTAAGTCTTTTCCGGGTCCCTGGGTGCCCGCCCCAATCATCCACTGGTGTGTATAGATGAAATTTTTGAACTCTCAAGGAATTGTAAAAATATTATATTAATTTTACTTATTTGTGAAAAGTTTTTTAATGTATAGAAGAGTGTTTTTTAAAAAAATAGTTCACTAATTTTATTAGACACTAGAAACTGAGTTCTAAAGTAGATGATACTATAAGAGAGCTCTTCATGTCAGTTTTGTAATCAGGAATCATATTTGAAGCTTAGCGCATTAATTTTGTAAATTAGTGTTTATAATAAAAGATATAAAGATAGATTTAAAAAATTTGAAACGTATACAGTTTTAAAAGGATCTGAAGAACAAATTTAAGCTATTGATGGTTTACGTGTGTGTGTGTGGATATAATTGCAATATTCTAAATTTAAGGCAACAAAGTCGTAAAAGTTTCCAAAACTAGCAATTTTATTTAACAAATCTGACATAAAGGAAATTTAAGTTCAAAAACCTATTTATTTCTTCTAATTTTTAAATGTAATTCTTAAAATTTTATATTAAGTTATTCAATGTAAATGTTGTCTACTTCTACTTATTTCTTCTATTTAATAAATTTATTCGATTTTTCTAACTTTCCACGCTAAAAAAAAAAAAAAAATTACTATAATGGGTTACTTCTCTTGCATCTTTTAAGTATTATAAGTATATGACATTGATTGATATTAATGGTATCAAAACCTACAAAGGTTAGTATACAAATATTAAAACTGGTTGAAGTTGGTGCAAAAATCATTCATTGATTATGGAGAGAAAGTACAAGACAGTAGAAAGCATATTCGTTTGATATATTGCAGGCTTAGATAAGAGGACACAAAATTATATAATCCATTATAGGACATTCCCCAAAAGAGAATTTCTGAAAAAAAAAGGGAAGTTTCTTAAAAAAGGGAAAATCATGATGTTCTTGATGTTTTGTTTTCAGATGAATAAAGCAGAAAGAAAAATATCCGAAGCACACACCAAGACTTTTATCAAATCTGAGATGTTCTTTTTTTAAAAATTTGATTATAATAACTGCATAGATTTCAATCTAATTTTAAACGTAGAAATTTAGGTATGAACCTTAAGACCTATGCATTAGCATACAATACTGACAGTAAATGTTTTGTAACATAACTAAACATTAAATGTACGAGTGAGCAACAAGGAAGGTTGTGGCATAAGTAATAGTTAAAACGAAAAATTCCCCTTCGGGTTTATTTTAAAAATGAGTAGTTAGAAATTTATTATTTATGAAAACAATACTCAAACTCATTTGAATTTGATAAGACACTTCCAAATATATTTCAATGAAAGAATGAAAAATGCATACCTCAGCATTATATATTTCTTGTTAAATTACTTAGTCTTTACTGTTTATACACAAGCTTGATTGACTACATATTTATATATGACATGGTTTACATTTTTGAATAGTTTAGTATATTTAGTAGTATTAATAGATCAACCAAACAGAATACACAAATGTGCAAATTACAATGTCAACAGAGAATTATTTACAAACAAAATTACTAATTTCTTCTCAATAATTGAATACAAAATCTGTTCCTGTGATACATGTGTAGGAGTATTGAAAAACTGGCCCCCCCCAAATACTTGTCAATATATATAGCAACTAAAATCCATACTTTAAAATACCTATGTTAATTTTCAATACATAATTTCCTTTGGTGAATCTCAACCTTTGGAGCTTAAGATCAAAAACTATTTAGATGAAAATCATCAACAAAGCAATCACAAAATTTGTTGAAAGAATTCCATAGAGTAATTACGTTTTTATATTTCAACTGATTTTCTGAGAATTGTGTGGTGTTATAGTACAAAAAATTATTCGAAAAAAGAGGCTGGTTAAGCAACTACATTTTCTTTTACTTTTGCTTATAGTTCTCATAAATTTCATAATGAAAAGTTTAATTTTGTTGCTCCAGTGTCATATATTTACGAAAATAAAGAATGATCAGGAATAAATTTTTCTCAGAAGATCCTTCAGGAGAGCTCCCAGGATATCTTCCACACAGAATGTACAGTACAGAAAAATATAAGGGAGACTCAGGAATAAAACTTTCTCAAGAGATCCTTCAGGATAGCTCCCAGGACATCTATCACAAAATGTAGAGCATAAAAAAGTATGAGTGAGGTTTTGTCATTTCTTTCTGTTGATTGCATCTTAAAAGGATTTCTTCTAACCAACAGTATACTTAAATTATCTCAATGATACTCTAATTGGAAAATTAATGTAAGAATTCAAACTGAGAGTGATTTGATCTTATAACTCTAAAAATTAGTTGCAGTATATCTGATACTGTGAAGATCTCTGAAATTAAAAGGGGAATATTCTTGTAGAATAAAAGAAAAACTTGTGTTTGACAATCAATGTCTTGGAGAAAGTTTTTGCTGGTTAAAGATGAGATTAACATAGCACCTTAATCATCAATTAAAACAATTTATCTCTTATTCACAAATAGACTATTATTTGTCTTTAGGTAATGACATTTTACAGTTCATTTTTGTAAAGTCAGAACTAGATGTCTGTTTTTTTTCTCTCGGAAAAACTGCAAAACAATATTATATTTACAAAATAATAATAATAATAATAATAATTCTCATATTATTTTTCTTCAGATTATTAAAGATTCTTTGCACTTCAAAAATTTATAAACCCTTCAGATACTTCTAAAGGGTTGGTTTGTTATTGAAATATCGAAATAGGGAAAAAGACCTACCTTGAAAAGGGTAAGTTGCTCCCCATAAGCTGTTGGGTCTTAAACTTGTAATGCATTCCGAACTCCATCTGAAACAGGGGGCCATCTCCGACCCCTGTAGATGCTCCACACCACGCGAATCCAGTATGGTCGAGAAGCAATTATAAGATAACGATTAGTTTCGCCTGGCAATTACGACTCAGGCAACCATAACAACTGTTTTGCCCGGGCTTGAAATCGTACCGCTGAGCGAGCACAGACCAACTTCTCGACGTCTGAAAGTTGTTGCACAACATCAACAACCAGAAAAATGGGCGTGATCTCAACCCGATGTTTCATTGGACAGCGGCGAATACTGAAGAGTTTGTTTCTGAAACTCCGCCTGCGACTAGTTTCCCAAGAATCATTGCGCTCCGCTGTAGGTTGAAGGCTTAGCTGTCATCTGTCAATAACTTTTTGAAAAGCAGGGAGACGGCATTTGATTCCCCCCACCCTCCATTCGAGGGGCGTGTCTGCATTGTTATTGTGCTGTCAATGGTGGAAAATAATCCCTGGAATAATAGATAGTTAATCCTCATTTTTTTTTCACGGTGAGAAATCGCTGGTTTACCGCAAAAATTTCGTGAAAAGTGGGGAACATTTTTGGGGTGTTAAATGTTCGACGGATTAAATCCCGAAAATGAAAAAAGAAAAAAAAAAGTTTTTTTGGGTGAAAGGAAAAAGAAATGTATCTGGTTTTAGGTCTCATTTTGTATCATAGATTTTTTTCGGTTATTGTTAAACTAGGAGTGACGAATTCCATTTTATAGCTCTGTAGTCACGGATACAGAGAAAAAAGAAGCATGGAAAATTAATGGAAAATCGAATGGAGCGGCGTTTCCAATAACCGAACTAAATGGAATATTCTCTATTCCCTTTTTCTCTTCTTTTTGTTCAGCTTACTAATGTTAAGGTTCCAGTATTGTTAAAATGCTATAAACATTTTCTTCTACTTTTTTTTTATCGATAAGTCTGAAGAATATATAAAAGCCTTGCAAATTGAATTTTGAATATTTATTAACACATACATAGATCTTATTTTTCATCGAATTCGAATGAATAAATACTCGAAAGAAAAATAAATAAAAGAATTTATTTGAAAATGAAAAAGGAGAAACCAAATTTAATTGAAAATCATACATTTGTATCGTATGAAAATAGGTTTTAGAATAATTGAATAAATAGGTTTTTTCCACATGTTTGTTTGATTTCCCAGTCAATTTCCTTTCAAGAAATAATGGTTTTGAAAATTGATTGAATTCATTTTTGTACGTATATGTGAAGCTTAGTGACAAGGAGCTTTCAAAGTTATAATAGTGTATTGATGCGTTTAGAATTTAGATGCATAAGGTTTAATCGGCAAGATATCATTTATTATAATATAATTTTGGCAGCCATATCCACACACACACTGCAAGAGTTCAAAATTTAATATATACAAAGTGCTAATATATACATTGGGCTAAATTCCTAATGGTCACGTGATAAAGACAACCACGTGATCTCCAGGGATTTCAAAACTGACATTACGACTTGTACTTGCTATTATACTTGCAAAATTTAAATAAAATTTCAAATTTGATTGTCGGGTAAAGATGTTCAAATATTAAGAACCTTCAAAAAGTTCCTCAAAATTGATATATATATATATATTCTACGTGTATTTTTTTACCGGCTGGATGGGGTGGTTGATTTGTCGACGACCTTCTGCACCCAAAGTTGCGGGTTCGACCCCGGCTCAAGTCGGTGGATTTTCATGATGCAGAAAATCGACAGTGGCCATTTTCTATGATTAGACGGCATGTAAAAGATCCCTAGAGTGTCTGTTTATAGCTTGGGTGTTCTCGGTAAAATTAAAGCCTAGTACAGATTCGCATCGTCGGAGCTCAGGTGCCTCCTTCTAGGGAGGAAACTGGGCTTCAAAATTACCTGCGTTGATTGGTATCCGCCTATAGGGTGCCGCACTAAAAAAGATATACCAGCTTCCATGGAATGTGCTAGGTCTGCAATGGTAAAACTCCAACCTGCAGCCCATTAGAAATAAAAAAAAACATTAATTTTTCAAATCAAGCGCATTTTGTTTTCTTAACTGCTTTATTATTTTGACAAATATGTGTTTCTTAAAAGAAAAAGGAAAATGTTGGCACCAGCGAAGCGCATGAACTGATTGACTGGAAACACATGATGGTATTTATAATGTGGCTATGACTGTCATATGAATTTACGAAATGATTTGTTTTGAACACATGATTGCAAAAATCATGTAATTATGACGTCAAGTGGATTTAGACCAGGGGTCGGCAACCTATGGCACGCGTGCCAGATGTGGCACGCGGAGCAACTTCCCGTGGCACGCCACCACTCTACAAAATTATAATATATATACTATATATATAAAGCTAAATCGTTCTGTCTTTCCTTTCATCCCCTCGTATATTTTTATATAAAGGTTATTTTTCATTTTCGATTCTCTGCCATAAAACGATTCTGTTGAATCAGCTTGCCTGTAGTTTGTATGCCTTATGTAAAAGAAAACATCTTCTGTTTAAATGTTATTAGCATTAACTATTCAACACAAATAAAAATTATTGAGAATCATTCATCACGGCTCTGTAAATAAAAAAGTAAGTAGTTTGTTTTTTACCCACCAAAAGTTTGGGCATCTACAAAAAAGAAAAAACAAATGTCTTAGGTATAAATCAAAATTCTTCTTAACCATCGGAAATGTATTAAACAAAAATAGTTATTCTATCAACATATATAATTTGGATTGCAAATAAATTCGGTGAAAAGAAAACACACAATGATGTGGGTTAATTAGGCAAGTGAATCAGATTTCATAACAAAGGTCCTTTTTAACTAAATATTAAGAGAAAATGTAATTGTTTTCAGTGTTGTGCCAAAGAAGTCATAATTATTTTATGTTTTACTTTTAGAGCGAATTAAGCTAATAGAAATAGATATTAGAACACATTTTTTTATGTTTTCTATTAGTCACGCCGATATACGAATACCGAGTATGAATTCAGTCGAAAGTTAAATTTAGTTTGATGCACGATGTGTTTATTTGGTTACTTTTAACTTTGTCACGTTGTTAGTTTTATTGTGAAAATTTGTATATTGTTTGTTTTATCATTGTGCCAGTTAATAGTTTCATATTGAATCAAATGGCGACTAAAAAAAGAAAACTTGATGTTCGCTATTTCCAAGATTCTTGGACTAACGAATTTGGATTCATTCAACAAAAAGATCGCGCTGTATGTGTGCTATGTCGCGAAAGTGTCGTATGTCGTACGTCAAGTATATACAAGACATTTTCAAACTAAACACCAGACCACATTTAAGAATTCTGATGAGAAATGTGAAGTTTTAGAAAGAGCATTTTTCTGGATATAAAAAGGAAATTACTTTTTTGTGTCAAACAATTGGAGTCAAACCAAAAGCGACAGAATGTAGTTTCGTCATTGCTCATTGTTTAGCAGCCAAAGGAAAACCTTTTACAGATGGCGAACATATAAAGGACACATTTTTAAAAAGTGCTGAAATATTGTTCAGGGCAACTTGCAAACAATATTATCACGAATTTAAGAAATACCTGCTTCTGCGCGAACTGTTGAAAGAAGAATAACATAAAAGGCAGAAAATGTAACTGCGAAACAAAATTCAGGTTTACAAGAAACTGTTGCATTTAGCATTGCTCTTGATGAAAGTAAAGACGTTAATGATGTTGCATGCCTTCCAGTAATTGCACGATATTGTGATAAAAATCGAATTTACACTTGCCTCCGAAAGTCTGCATACAGGCGATAATCTTTCATATTCATGTAAAAATCGCTAATTAAATGAAGTCTTTCTGAATCAACACTATTTATTATTGATTTATCTAACGTCGTTAATTCAAATAGTATAAGCAACAATCACCTGAATATTACATAAAATAATACAAATATTTATAACTTCAGAATGACACAAATCGTGTGCGTCAAAAGTCTGCGTACACTTGAAAAAACCTTTAGAAAAATGGATTGTAACTAAAAGTTAATACTTTTTAAGCTATTCTGTTCTTTCTATAACTTTTTCATAATATTTGGCAGGGATTTAACTAGCTTAGTTGTCTCATCTGTGGATATTTTGTTCCATTCATCAACTATGGCAGATTTGAGCATTTTCTTGGATGTTATTACGTTTTCTCTGATTATTCACTCGAGTAAATCCCATAAATGCTGTATTGTGCTTAGGTCTGGGGACTAGGATGGCCTACGGGATTAGCTTGGGACATGTCAGAACAGCCACGGCTTCACAATGGGAGTCATTTGCTCGGTATCTTTGTGTCGCTGAAAGTAAAATCATCACTCACCGCAAATTTCTCTGCACTTTCCCTGATATATTACTTCAATAAGTTAAAGTAATCAATTTTGTACATTGTTGATTCAATAAATTCCAGATTACTAGCCGAAAGGCTTCCAATGCACCCCCAAACATTATGCCTCTGCCATGTTTAATAGTCGAAAAAGCGTTATCTTTCTTAAGATCTGTCCACGAATTTTTACTGGCATATTTTTGATCTTTTTGACGCCAAATTACAAAAAGATACTTCCAATTGAATGTATTACATTTTTCGGATATTTATGTGTCCTATTTAGATGTTTTTTGGCAAAGGTCATTCTATTAGCTCTTTTCACTCGAGAGATGAATGGTTTCTTGAGTGCAACTCGGCCATGATAGTCATCCTTTTTCAGTTCCCTTTGAATTGTGGTTGAAGTCACATTATTTTGCAAGATATCAGCTACACTTTTAGCTATTTGTGAAGCTTATAGTTTTAGATTTATTTTTATAGAGCGTATTACAAAGCAAGACTTTCGAGGTGACACTGCAGACGGGCGGCCGGATCTTGGCGTGGACGTTAAAATTTTAGATGATTTGTAGTTTATGAACACTTTTTGAATCAATGAATATCTCCTATTAACAGTTTCAGCAATTTCTTTAAAAATTTTACCCTTTTCTGAAGATTTCTGATGATTTTTCTTTCAATAATATATCGATCTCTATTCTGTTGCCTGCCACGGAACCACAAAAGTTTTCAAATATCAAATCCTAAGTAAATTGTAAAATAAGTTTATAATTACTTAAAACATGATTTACTGCAGTTATTTTACAATGAAAGGTCTTTAAAAGCTCTACTTTGTAAGTGTACGCAGACTTTTGGTGCGGATGGTTGGTGATTATTTGATGGCCATTCTTGTTTTTTTTTATGTTAAGGTGGTATTTGTTGCTGCTGTTTGAATAAGGAAATTTTGAAGAATCCCTCACAGCTATCTTAATTGCCTGTACGCAGACTTTCGGAGGCAAGTGTATGATGAATTATTCAGTATGATTCCTCTGTCTGGTACAACTAAAGGGCAGAATATTCTTTTTTCATTTATAAATCATTTTGAAAGAAAAAATATTAATATAAATAAAATATTTTGTGTAACTACTGATGGCGCTCCTGCAATGGTTGTCAAGGAAAAAGGATTTGTCAAACTTCTTGAAAATCATATTGGACATAAAATATTGAACTTCCATTGCATAATACATCAGGAAAGTTTAGTTGCCAAAATTTCGTCTCAGCGCTTAATTTCTGTAATGAATACTGTTGTTAAAATAGTTAATTTTATAGTGTCTCGATCTTCTTTAGTACACAGACAATTTAAATCTCTTTTAGAAGAAATGGAAAGTGAATATGGAGATCTTCCTTTGTACAGTCATGTCCGTTGGCTTAGTCGTGGTAATGTATTGAATAAGTTTGTGTCATGCATGGAGCACATTAAAATTTTTCTTAATGAGAAGGGACAACATTTTCCCGAATTAGACAAGGAATGGTTATGTAAATTGATGTTTCTGACAGATATAACTAAACCTCTCAATGAACTAAACTTAGGATTGCAAGGAAAAAGTCAAACAGTACTTGAACTTTTTGAATATTGGAAGAGCTTTGCTACAAAATTAAATATATTTTTCCGTGATATTAATACTAGTGATATTGATACCTACAAATACTTCCCAAATGTTAAAGAGCTTGCAAATACATCAACCGTAGACAAAGAAGAACTTCAAACGTACGTTGAAGTACGTAAGGAGGAGTTTACTAAAAGATGCAAAGACTTTGAAGCTTGTATGCTCATATTTTCTTTTCTAATCAAACCTGATTTAATAGACCCATTAATAATCTCATTCGATTTGTCAATTTTTGAGTGGATGGAAACTGATAATTTTGAAATGGAACTTATTGAATTAATATCTTCAGAATTATGGAAAACAAAATTTACGGAGTTACGGAAAAATTTGGAAGATAACTCTAGAAATAAATTGACAGCTATTTTAAATTGCTGGATGTCATTCCCAGAAAAATTTAATTGTTTGAAAAAAATAGCATTTGCCCTGATTTCCGCTTTTGGTTCCACATATCTATGTGAACAAATTTTTTCTCAAATGAAGTGTATTTTAAGTCCACTAAGAAATTGTTTAACTGCTGAACATTCTGAATCCTGTGTCAAATTGAAAGTAACGAACTATACCCCTGATATTGCGACATTAAGTAGAGCTCTGCAGGAACAAGAATTTTTTTTTTTTATTTAACTTTGCTGTGAACACTTATATTTTATGTTGTTTGTTTCTTGTTTCATCAATATTTTTAAGAATGCATAATATATATACAATTTTAATTTTTGATTTATATTGAAGAACACACACAGTCATATTTTAAGTTTTTTTCCCCTTAAAAATCTAAAAATATACATATTTATGTGCAGAGTTTTAATATTTGTATTTATATTGAAGGAATAGTTGTATTTTGTTTATTTTTATGTCAATAAATGTCTTTAAATGATGCATAATTAGCATATAATTAAATTTGTATTTTGGACCTCTATTCCTCCTAATTCTGCATGTATTGTCGTGGGAATCAAATTGTTTCAAATATTTGCTATTGCTTGGCAAGCTGAATCATGTTGGTAGGTAGGTTTGGCACGCCACAGCTGAAAGGTTGCTGACCCCTGATTTAGACAATAGATCAAAAGTTAACCATGCAAACAAGCAGACGATTAATGAGTGAGAGAGAAGGTTGATGCGCGATATTTATCTATTCCAGTGGTCTTCAAACTGTGTTCCACGAAACCCTGGGGTTCCATAAGGCATACCCAGGGTTCCACAAATCACAATAAGAAACCGCGAGGAAAATTATAAATGTACATGCAAAAGGGATTCATACTCTGTATGAAGTTCGTATAACCAGTGGCGGATTAAGCGGGTGTCGGACCTGGCGGTCGCCAGGGGCCCCAAGCTTGATGAGTGCAAAGGCCAGCGACAAACCAACCACGCCACCTTGGAACAAGAAATGAAAAGAAAACAAAGATACAATGAAAACCCAGCTAGAAATTTATCGATATGTAAAAGAAATCCTAATGTAGAAAAACTTCTGAAAATATTTTTAACAATACCGATATCGAGTGCATCAGGTGAATGATCTTTTTTAGTTTTAAAACGTGTTAAAAATAATTTAAGAAGTACTATGGGAGAAAAGAGAAATTGAATATAACATGGCCCTATTATATATAGAATAAAATGTTTTGGACAAAATAGATATGAATTTAATTGATAATAAGAATAATTTGAATGAAAATAATTGATGAATTTGCCAAAGAGAAATCAAACTGTATAGCAAAACTGTGTAAGCTCTTAAGTAAGATTTTTAATTTTTTTTATGTACAGTTCAAATTTTTCCTTTAGCCGATGACTTTTATTATAGCAATACATTTTATTTTGAGAATTTAAAGTAAGCGACTCTTTTCACTATTTCAGGTTTTCGAATCTTAAGCCCATGGGCCTCGAATCTTTTACCGCCAGGGGCCTCCAACTACCTTAATCCGCCTCTGCGTATAACTACAAGCATCGAAAGCTCATCCCAGTCATTAAAACTCAAAATTTTATTTATACATAAAAACTTTATTTTGTAATACTTTAACTTTTATCATAATATAATAAAATAATGTAAATACATTTTTTTCTTTATAAGTTGTACCTACTATTCAATTGATAACTATCCCTGTGGTTCCACGGAATAATTTTATATTCGTTGATAGAATGTTTTGCAAAACTAAATACCGCATTTACTCGAATCTAACCCGCGCCATTTTTCCAGTGTTTATACTACTAAAAATCGTGTGCGTGTGTGCCCGGCTTAGAATTGAAAGCAAACCATTTGTTGGATGGGAGAAATTGAGTTTCAACCCCTTTCAAAAGGAAAAATGTAGCCGTCCACTTGCATCGATGATTTATCCCATTCCGCAGTTTATCTCCAGTATTCAGTCTATCCTAAACATCGTTGTCTGCTAGTATATATATATATATATATATATATATAGGAAATTTCTTTGAAAACGCTTCATTAACCATCTTAATATCAAAGATATCGGTGATAGCATCAAGACCAGTTCACTTTGATGGCAATTTTGTCATTGAGGCAATTTTGTGTGCAGAAAAAAATGGAAACGTTGTAGTGGCCCAGGAAATTTGACAGAGATGAAACAAATACACGTCGATGGCGTAAGCAAAATTATATAATTTTTGCTTGTAAATATTCAACAGTCTATTTATTCTTTTTAAAAAATATAGCCTCCAATGCATTGAATGGCATGGAAGATGACACCGTGTGGGGGTAATGACGACATTCGATATTGATGAACCTTTTATGCACAGTTTTATTTTTTTCTTAAAAACGATTAAAAAATTGGAAGTATGCTTAGAATCTATGGCGGCTTAGATTCGAGTAAACACAGTAGTTTTCTAATAAAAAATGTGCCTTTTTCCATTTGAGGAAAAAATACCTATAATGGAGAAGAGACAACTTATCGACAAATAAAAATTCGATGTTAAAATTTAAATTAAAGCAAGAAAAGCTCCTAAATTTTTGGTTTCAATTTCATGTAAAATACTCACTCTCACACAGCTGTAAACACATTTTATTGCTTTTCGGAACAATATATTTAAGCGAAAAAATATTTCTCTCATTGTGAGTGGCTGCAAAAACAAAATATAAAAACATTTTTAATATGAATATTCCTTTTATAAAGGGTTTTATTCTCAAAATGAGTATGGGGAAATGAAAAAATGTTTAAACACTAAATGATAAATAAGCTGATATGTGTGGAACTGCTCAAATAAATGTTTTATGAAAATGTTTTAAGAATCCTTTTTCGTAAATTAATTTACAAATTGATTTCTCTTTTCGTAGCAATAGCTTTATCTCTTCATTTTTATTTTTTCTTTAAATATTTATTTTCCAGACATACTCAAAAAAATTAAAATGAATTAATTTCATCTCTTTTTAAACTGAATGAAAATAATAATGGTTATGAATATACATATAATTAAACAAATACAACCAAAAAATTTTGTTTCAATTTTTTTTAAAATAGAGATACTGCTTCACAAATTTTAATTTCACCCGATTGTTTTGTGAACTCTAACGAATATATATATAACTCTGCTCTATATTGTTATTATTATTACTTTACTCCAAATTTTATTTAATTATATAACATACTGGAAATATTTCGCCTGTTGCTCAATGCAGCGACTCTCTGTACAAATTCCTAATGCTGCACCAATTCTTAAAAGCCAAAATTTACTTATTATATCTTTCTTATTTCTAACAGGTGGATAATTCATGTTCCAGTTAAATTGGATTTCAGTATTAAAATACGAGAAGGAATCTTAAGCCATCGCCACACACAGAGAGAGAGAGAGAGAGAGTTGTATACATATACTTTATAATTAGAAATACATTTACACATCGTATATACTTGAATCGAATATGCATTTATCTGTGTGTCTTTTTATGCATAAATAACTTTTTGATAGATGATTTTAAAAAAAGAAATTTTCTTTTCCTTTTCAATTTTCAAGTTATTTGTTCGTAATTAAACACCGTAAAAAAGACTATTCTCAACTGTGAAATTCCACTTTAAAATTATAAAAATAATTTACATATTGCAAATAAAAAATATCTGATTGAATTAACAGGTCTTGACCTTAATTTGAATCCACAAACGTATTTGCTAAATCATCCTCCTTTAATTTATTTCGCGCTTTGTTGGTTACAATATAGGGTATGTTAATAAGGTACTCTAACACACAAAGACTAAGACATTTTTGAATGGGGTCGAATTTAATTAATTTATCGAAACACATTTTAACTTTTCAAGAAATTTAATTAAAAAATGCAATATTTATGAATACTTTCTACAAGGCTGTTTAATATTAACATCCTTATTGTGTGTATGGTTTTATAACATCAGGGCGTGAGCGCGTTTTTTCTTATCACGATAATTTGATAAAAATTTCGAAAAAGATATCAACTTATTTATTACAAACCTCCTTAATGCTTTGTCTACAGTCAAGGTACAAATTGGAAACGAGAAAAATATATTTCAGGCTGAAAGATACAAAAATAATGTCTTCTAAATATGAAATTTTCTATAAAAGCACAATTTTTCCCTTTAAAACACCCAAGTTAAAAGTATGTTTATGTATATATACGGTAACACAAAGGAGGAAAAATACGGAACATAATTCTTAATTTAGAAAAAGCGGGCTAGTAATTCGAAAAAAAAAGAAAATCATGCATTCTATAGAATCAAGTCAAAATATAAAAATAATGCTAAGTTTTCATAAGCATTCAGATTTTGGTACCATTTTTTTGTAATAGACAAAGCTGCTTTTAAAGGATTATAAAAAAGTTCGAACTTGAATCGAATTAAAAGAACGTATAGATGAAATCGAGACATAATTTTGATCTAATGAATTTAAAAAGACAAGTAAACAAAAGATTTCGAACTCAAATGTCGGCATTTTTAAGTGATTTATTCGAGTATTGCACAAAATATATTACTAAGCTATTACAACAAACTGAAACATACTCACCGTTATTACAGTTGAATCACATGAAGAGAATAGTATAAAAAAAGAGTAGCGTTTAAGATATCTAATTCTAAAAACACAAGAATTGAATTTCAACCTATCTATCCTGATTCCGCGGTTCGAATAACAGAATGAAAGCGCTTGCCAGATACTTGAATGTAAACCCGACATAGACAGGAAAAAACTGTTGCCAGATGTTTGAATGCCGCTTTATTCAAGTAAACAAAATAAGTTCATTGGTAAAATAAATGAAAATAGAATCACGTGACAATTAAATATATTTGCATTCATAAATAACAAAAAATACTGAAACACTTTGAATTAACTTCAATTCAGTTAGTCCGGAAATTTAAGAAATGCAATTTTCCTCTACTTTTACGTAAGTTTTGAAAAAGATCACAAAACATATTAAAAGTAAACACTTAAAATTTAAATGCGCCTATATGTAAAATATGTTTCTAACTTAATTTTTCTCGCATTTTGTTATAAATCGATTTTTTCCTTTTTAATTTCTTCTAATTTATTTTTATTGCTTCCAAAAATGCAAGTTATTTAAAAGAACATCATTTTTGCTTACATTGGACAGTCAAATGAAACACAAGCAAAGTAAAATTTTTTCTTAAAGAAAATTATTGCTAAGAATTTCAAGAAAATCAGAAAGGTTACGAAATAAAAAAAAATACCGGATACTGTAACAGTAACAAATGCAAAGAAAATTCTTAAATAAACTGATGAACAAATGAATTCATTTTTAGGAAAAATCGTTAATAAAGATCTGGATATATTCCGAGAATTAAAGACCTGATACAAATATTATATTTTTGGAAATTTGAAAAGTATTAGAATTCTACGCGTGTGAAAAATTTATTACTCAATCTCAATTACAGACAATCACATATTTTTGTTTTATTGAATCGAACACAGAAAAGAGCACATAAAATAATGAATGACATAAAAATGATTTCAAACACTGGTTCATTGAATAATTGGAATAAATTATATTAATAGGAATTATTTTACACACTCTCTCTCTAATTAGAGACCAATTTTTAAAAATTCCATGTCTTACAATTCCAATTCGTCTATTCCTGGAAAAAGAGGGGGGGGGGGCATGAAGATATTTCAGAGATCCGTGAAATGTCCAGGGGGGGGGAGATGAAAGAAGGGTGGTATTTGAAGACCGTTTCAATTCATTAGAGAATGAGAACTATACCGTGGGAATGTAAAGAAAAGAGACTGGATTCTTCCATATTTGCTTTCTAACGAGAGAATTGTTCCTTTTTAAGTGAGAAATTAGAGATACGAAGGTATTGAATAAGGTTCACGTATCTCAAGGCAATTATCATTTGTTACTTAGAATGATTAACGATGTTTTCTTAGGGCAAAGGAATGCGTCAATTTCATTTCGTTTTTCTTTTTTGTTTCAAATGAGCGAAAATATGTGACCTTAGTCATCAGGTTCCCTTTCTCAAATTTTTATACGCAATTAATACTAATCTGGGAAGCGTGGGATATTATTTATCTCCCAGATAGGACCACAAAAACAGAAACTGTGAGTGCTAAATTAATATATCTTTAAAACGAAAATTGGTGTGAATTCAGGGGCGTAAAGGAGAATATTAGGGCCCCCTGCAAAGTTCGATTTTACCTTTAATGTTTTATAAATTGTTTAAATACGTACTTGGCGTCAGTCGGGCTTTGGGCCCCTTAGAATCCTGCCCTCCTCATAATGCGGAGCTGCGGGCTGTAATACCTTTTCGTCAAATAAGATTGCCTTTAAAATATGCCTTCCCGTATTATTTAGTTGTAGATTACGGATATTTGAGAGTTTTTTCGAATATATTCTGTGACCGTGATAGCAGAATATTTATGGTCGCGAATTGGACAAGTGGTAGGTTCAGTATCCGATGCCATTAACCCTTTATCTACCGACGTTACTTACAAGTACCATTACTCTAAAATTACATAGAATAACCAATTTTACGAATATTCTGATAATACTTAGGAGGAATATTCTTTTAAATCCACTCTTTCAAGATATATGGCAGCATGGGTTCTATGATGAGTATTTTAGTGGGGATGGCGTATAATTGAGAAGTTGCGTTTTCAGTTGACATTTTGATCGGATTGAGAAGATTGTCATTTTTGTTCCGAAAAAGTAGTTAATGTCGAAAGGTGTCTTATTTTTTTATATGTTAAGGAAGACCTTAGAAACTTATCTTAATACTTGACTACTTATTTTAAGAGAATAGTGTATATAATTAATTTTACAGTTGAATAACTTTGTAGTACTTATAAGTACCGACAGTACACTGGGTGTTGGAGTAAGAACTTGCGGCTTATTGTTGTTTTTTGTTGTGTTGTGGAGTTATTTCTATAGTGCAATAGACTTATGCTTTGGGGGGGGGGCATTTCTTTTAGCCTAACTTATTTATTTTGCTTTTTTATTGTTTTATTTGAACGTTTTCAAAAAAATTTTGAACTTTGAATCTGAGTTTTTTTCTTTCTTTTTTTATGCTACACAATTAAATGAAATATGTATTCTTATTTCAATTTCTTTATATGTAACTGGGATTTAACAATAATAGCAGATTTTCAAGGTGATATATTATTATCAATATTTCCTTTTCTTAGAATGTCTGGAAAAAAGAAACTCTGTCTTCAGGAAGCTTTGGATTTATTACAGAACCTACTATTTGAAATCAATGATGTACTAACGAATGATTTTTCAGATGAAGAAGTCCTAGCAAATTATCTGCTGGAATTTTCGTTAGATTCTTAGGATGACGATCAAGAGACTGAACTCAAGGTGCAGTAGTTTATGTTAAGAAAATACAACATTTCTTTCCCCAGGATGCAGTGTTTTAAAAAACATTCAATCTAAACCTCACTCAAAATGCACAATGTGTAATGAATTTCTGTGTATTAATGGAAAAAAAAGGCTGTTTCTTTGAATATCATCAAATTAAGTTTATATGTAGAAAACATAAATAAATTTTAAAAAAAAAATTTGATAATCTTTAACAATAAGTGTTTTGTGTGTGCAGTAAAGCACACTGCTGGCTACCGTAAATGCAACACCAAGAAAGACAAGAGATAGCAAAACAAAATTTATTTTGTAGATAACATGTTGACCAAGTATCAAATGATTAAATTTATAGACTTCTGTGAAGTGTGGTTCCTACCAGAATCGGTAGCCAGAGTAGCCACCATTGTTGGAGATCACCGCTGCCACACTCCTCGGCATTGATTCAAAGAGACTTTGGATGTATTCTTGGGTACATCAGACCAAGCAGCTTCCAGATGTTGCCAAATTTAATCTGGTGTGGCAACTGGGGGTGTAATCTGGGTCAATCGTTGAGCAACAATGGACCACATGTTTTCTATCGTTGAAAGATCCGGAGAGCGAGCCGGCCAGGGAAGCAATTCAATCTGGTGATTGACGAAGAACCTTTGGGCAATGCGTGCCACGTGTGGTTGCGCATTATCCTGTTGAAATATGCTTGTGGCCAAGCCCTGAAGGTAAGGAAAGACAACTGGCTTCAACACCTCGGAGATGTAGCGCTGGCTGTTTAAAGTACCGGCAATGCGTACTAGAGGAGTGCGAGAGTGATATCCAATACCACCCCATACCCTAATAACCGGTGCTGGACCAGTGTGGCGGTGCATAACGCAGCTGTTCAGCATCCTCTCTCCACGGTGTCTCCAGATTCGAATCCGACCATCGTGGTGTTGCAGACAGATGCGTGACTCGTCAGTAAAGACAACTTCATTCCATTCTGCCACCCACATCCTTCTTTCGTCGCACCATTGGCGGCGGAGACGTCTGTGGTTCTGCGTCAAGGGTAGACCAAGCAATGGACGTCTTGAGGACAGACCACTCTGCTGTAAACGGCGTCGAATGGTACGCGCAGACACTGAATGATGCGTTACAGACTCAATGTGCTGTGTTATGGCTCGTGATGTGACTGAGCGATCCGTCACTGCCATGCGCACAATTTGCCTGTCCTCACGTGAAGTGGTGCACTGAGGTGGATGCGATCGACCACGTCAGTCCGTCGTACCTTCCTGCATCCAACGGTCACATATCCGCATTACAGTTGTTTGGTTTCGTCCAACACGACTACCGATTTCCCTGAAAGATAATCCACAATCTCGGTAGGCCACTATCCTTCCTCTGTCGAACTCGGATACTTGATCAAAAGCTGATCGCTGTTTTCTACGAGACATAACTGATCGTTTTTTGAAAAAACCACAGGAAAAACACCATTGCCGAACTTGAAATCGTTGAAATCTCCAAGCCTTAAACAGCGCTTTGAGGTAGCTCCACAGGCGTGCGCGATGAGTGTCTGCGCTGAAATTCTAATCATTTGCATATCTCCCCTCCGCTAATGCATGTTGTAAATTTCATGTTATTCGCGTGCTTCCTTCAGGGTGTTGCATTTACGGTGGCCAGCAATGTATTTGTGTTCTCTGGTTATTTAGTATTTTTAAAACTGTGTTAAAAAGTGTCATCCGGTCTTTTCGTATTAAGAGAATATTTGAGACCTCTGTGGACTGACGGGTACTTTAAAGTACCAATTTGATTAATTAGCTCAAACGAATTAAATTTCCTAAAGTTGAGTATTTTATTTATGTATATCCCTTAATTTTCAATGCAGTGATTAAAAAAAATAGCATTTCATGAAAAAATTTGCAGAAAATCATAATGCGGTATATAAAGGGTCAAAGGACCACGGTGTAACATAGTCTGATGTACGTTACATTTGTCAGAGCTCAATGAGTTTACATTGGAATGGTGTGAAAAGTTGAAGAATGGGATACTAGTTTTATGATATCGTTTTCACTTTATTGTGGTTTAAGAATACGTCATTCATCGGCAATAGCTCTTCTGTTGCTTATAAATGCAAATGTGTTACATCCTACTTTAAAGATTTTTTCTTGCCTTTTACCTTCAGAAACGCTGAACGTGTTTTTGTTAATTAATACTTCGTGCTGCTTATTTTTAAGCACTTCTTACTGAATTATTTATTTGTTTCGTTTTTTAATGTAAAAATTATGAAACTCAGATTCATGTCAGCGCTTCAGACTTCTAGCTGTATGAATTAGTAAAAATATATTTGTGTATCACAACTGAAAATATTATTTTCCCTTTTCTCTTCTTCCTTTATAATTATCCACTGAAATAGATTTATCTTTTATTTTTGCTTACAGTTCAACATTGTTTGTGTTGTTGTTCCTTACCTCCTTGTCTAGTTCTGCTGGACGAGATCTATGAGTTTATTCACCCCCGAAAAGTCATATACAAGCATATGAGGACCTAGTACGTCGTCGTAGGACAAACACAGGTATCCAAGAATATGAGTCAGGGAAGCCTGCTTGATATTACATTTTGGACAAATCGGATGGGTTTTATGGCCACTTTGGAAGGCAAGGCTTCTTAAATGTCCACTAAGAAATTTGGAAACTACCGTCTGGGTGCTTCTGTCGCAATTCATAACAAGGGATGGTCCAGGGGAATCAGCTCGATACAAAATGAACCGGGGGGATGAGCCAAGTCTTTTTGTCAATATGTTTTCAGCTCAAGATAAATCAGGCAATTAGATGTAGCCAGAGCCTCTACAGCACCCTCCTTCGCCAAGGCATCCGCCTCCTCATTACTCCATATATCTATCTACATGCGAGGGCATCCACTGAAAATGCACATCACAAGATGATGAGACTTGTTTTAATTTATTAAGATTAGAAGTTCCAGTTCTATCACCAACGCTACTCCAGTTTGATAAATGTTGGATGGCACTTCGACAATCAGACAGAATCCAGATGGACTTAGGGTCTAAGGAAGATAGAATATAACTTAGTACTTCATCGATAGCGACGAGTTCACTTTTAAAAACTGAACTAAAATCAGGATTTCTTTTCTTTATTTTAATGGCTTTATCTTTTATTTTTGCTTACAGTCCAACGTTTGACTGGCTTAAGATTTCTGTATTAAATTGTTTACTATTTACAAAGTGAATTGAGAATAAGAGAAAATATTAAAATCAGTTTTAAAGCAGTGAAAGTCTAATTCATAGGTAGAAACTCCGACATGGGAAAATACTCTTCTAAGTGATTTTCAGCAAAGTATTATTATTTGCAAACATGAATTAAAGAGCACTCCTGAACAGGAACAAGAGATACGCATAAAACCGAACAGAGGTGGCAAAAACATATTCTGTACTTTGGGATATGTTTAAGGATTAGTAAAAAGAGAGCTTAACTGACTTTTATATGCAGAAACAAAAATAATATTAGTGTAAACAGGAAATTTTAGAATAAAGTTCTTAAGATATTATTGATGCAAACATTTTTTTCACTATACTTGAAATTTTAATTACATTATTATGATATTTGTCTTTAGTTGTTCTTACATTGAGCGAAAAAAATAAAAAAAATATAAAAATCTTCGAAAGTTCTTAGTTTTGAAAGAAATGGAAAATGTTACTTTGTGTAAGACTTTATTTAAATATTATAACTGGAAATTATGGATTATAGTACAACAGTCTTGATCACGACTGCCACCAGAGGCTTCCTTTGCCCTCCTGCGCACACGTATATGGCTCTTTGATACCTTAGTTCAGTGTTTCTCAAACTTTCAGCATTTGCGACCCAGTGTTCAATCATAAGTTTTATCACGCCCCCTCCATACAATAACAATATATTTAATTCAATAATACTATATTTTGACACTAAAGCTACAATACGACTTCAACCCTTGAAGTGCCATCGACGTATATAAACGTCTCGCTCAGCCAAAGCGTTGATTGCCCCAGACGTATGTATTCGTCTGTCCGAAGTACGATCTTTTCTGTGCACTGCTATCCATAAAATTATTCCAAAGGCTTTGGAATCCAATAAAAGAACCTTGACAGTGTTTGTTTGCGAAATATTTCTTATTTCGGAGTATTTTCTTATTTATTCCTTCACCCCCACATGCCAATATATCACATACGCACGCGTAAGTGGAAAACGGCGGCATTCGGGAGCGAATCACATAGCTTTTAATCGGCAGTTAAGGGATTAATTATAAACCGTATAAATTATCAAGACAAATGTTACCTTTTGTATATAATTTCATATACGACAAGCCCATGGGGTCAGTGGTAATTATTAAATTTGTTCTTAACTTAGTATTGTTAAATTAATTATAAAATGCATTGTGCAGTACTGATACACTTATAAATGTCAGTTTAAATAGGTGTATTTTATTTTTTATTATGTCATAATGTATTTTGTTTATTTACTTTCAGTAAATTCATAATTTTAAAAAATAACCTTTTGTTATCGACTTTTCAAAATGGTCGCTCACCCCTCGTAGATTTATCACGCCCCCCTAAGGGGACGCGCATCACAGTTTGAGAAATACTTCCTTAGTTATCTTGGTTTTCTTAACAGCTTGGCTGTTCTCACCCAAAGTTGGCCGACTTCTGGCCTATACAATCGGAAAAGGAAGAAGAGGATGATTTGTGATCTTAATATATACTTCCGCAATTCCACAAAGTGAGGGTTCCAGTGCAGTGATTTTCAAAGTGGTCTGTATCAACCCCCACGGATCTATGACGACCTGAAAGGAGTTCACGCAAGCGAGAAAGCAATTTGGGGGTCCATATGGTGTAAATGGGGGTCTATGATTGTGGCTTTTATTAAACCAGATAATGACTTTAGTTTTAAAAGAAAATTTAATCAAATGGAAACCATATTTTATCTATTTAACAGATTTATTTCAAAGTGTACTGAGGTTAATTTTCAGTTACAAGGAGACACAGCATACACAAGGACCATCATTTTAGCTTTTCTCGCCAGAATGACGTTTTGACCTACGTTCAATATTTAAATGCCCTTTATTAATATTTTGAACTAGGTTTAAGAATGCTTTGATTATGGTGATTACCAAAGTAGGCAATGAATTCATATGGTCACATTGAAAAAAATGTCATATTACAATAGGAACTAATCGTAAGAGGCACTAACGAAGATAGTAAAAGTTTAGAAACAAATATCTGCAATTTTGGCTTTAAAAATATACTTTTTATTTATCCCGAATTGTGGAATATCGTGAGAAATATTTTAATTGCTTTTCCTAGTGAAAGGAGTTTCAGCTTGTTTGCCAATCTCCAAAACAAAAAAGAAAAGGGAGGGGTGGGGGAAAGGGCAGGACACTACTAACCAAGAAGATTTAAGGTTAAACCTAACAAGAGCGTTTCTTTGTTGCTCAATTATGTTACGTGTTAGTTAAATTTTAATTCAAAATTATAATTAACATGCGTTTTTTGAAGTTTTAAACACTGTACTTCACTACGGTTAGAAATTCAAATAATTTAAAGTAAGTAGCCCTATATCAGCTGTCAAAAAGACGTCTAAGTTCATTAATTTGCAAAAATTCAATATTAGGTAAGCAGGGGGTCTAACCGAAAAACATGGCAAGGAGTCAATGAGACAAAAAAGTTTGGGAACCTCTGGTCAAGAGGTTCCATCCACTTAGCTCGTCGGACTTAATATTGTTGGTTTAGTTGAATCAGGTTAGAATCACTCGGCTTAATTAGAACATTTCTTTGGAATGTGATCACTCAATTAATACAACTCTACTACAGAAAGCAAGAATGAATTTTATTCAAAAATATTTTTATTAGTTAAAAAATGAAGAATGTTTAAAACGTAATTCAATTAAAAAAGAAACAGAATCATCGTAGCTTTGAACCAAACTACAGAGAGATAAGCCACCAAGATCAAGCAAGAGCAAGCGCACCCGTTGCACCACTGCCTCAGGA
Organism: Trichonephila clavata; assembly: GCA_019973975.1. Lineage (NCBI taxonomy): Eukaryota > Metazoa > Arthropoda > Arachnida > Araneae > Nephilidae > Trichonephila > Trichonephila clavata. The sequence continues at coordinate 39,598 of BMAO01021733.1, forward strand.
CTCCCTCCCAATAAATAAGTTTTTGCATATTTAAATGGAAAGGAGAGAATACTCTTCATCCATCTAATAAAGGCTATCTTGAAGACATCAGCCATGACAGCCATTATATGACGTGATGAAGGAGGGAAGACTTTTCTATACGCACCTGCTTGTAAGGAATATAAAGCTAGACATTTATTTTCAGTCATAGACTAATATTTTACATTTCATTGATTTTTAGTTCTCACTTGGAATATTTCGAAGAAAGTTATGCATTAAACGCTAGAATGATGTCTAATATTTTCCTGAAAGGGACAAATATCACTGTAGGCTAAATAGCAACTGTAGAAGAAAATCTAAGAAAAACTGAATCAATGAAAATAATTCTACCAGGTAAAATCTAAAAACTTTATTTGCAAAGAAAATTTGATAGAAATATTAGAGGTATATTAATAAAAATCACGTAAATTCACAAACATTTGCTGATTTCCTTTTCCTAGAAAGGACATTTTATGCTCAGAACTACGAATCATAATAAAGAAAGAATTATATACATATAAAAATAGCATGCAAAAATAGATTCTGGATTATACGTTAAAATATATATGAATGACTAGAATTAATATTCAAAATATAAACAATTTAACTAAATAAAATACAAAAGAAATATTTACTTGTAAAGAAAATATGAAAGTAAAACCATTAGAGGAATATTACAGAAAATGCATGCAAAATAGATTCTGATTATACAAGAAAATATATTAATTAAAATAATTCATTCATTCAATATTCAAAATAAAATAATTTCAAGCAAACAAAATATAAACGAAACATTTACTTAAAGAAAATATGAAAAGTAAACCATTAGCATATTATAAAATGCCTGCAAAATATATACAAATATAGAAATGATAAACAGTTTTAGATACTACAGAATTATAAAGCAAAATAGATTCTGATTATATGTTAAAATATATTAATTAAAATAATCATCTTATTCAATATTCAAAATATAAAATATCTTCTGATGAATTAAAATATAAAAAGAAACATTTACTTGCAAAGCAAAATATGAAAAGCAGCATTAGGAGGCATATTATATAAAACTGTATGCAAAATATAAATATAGAAATGATGCAAACAGTTTAAGACATCATAGTAATTATATAAATATATCTCTAGATTATACACTAAAAATATACATTAGTAAATACACTTTACCTATAAATAACTTGGGGAAAAACTCTTTTCATGGAATATATCATTAATGAGGCAAATATACTGATTAGGTTCAGTTCTTAATCTTTGCAATTGTGATATTATTTAAACTATTAATTATGCATTATTTTATAATAAAATTAAACATATGCTTATTGCAAAACAACTAAAATCAAACAAAAGTTTTGAAATTAAAAATAACATTTGAGCATACATTAAATCGCTAAAATCTTTATGAAAATAATTTAAACAAATAACGTAAATAAATAGAATTTTTCTTCAAATAATGCAAACAATTAAACATTGTCCATAAAATGTATAAAGTATAAAAATAATTACCAGGATATGCATGCACAATGAATAATATTCGAACTGATAATTGAAGATTTAAATAAAGAAAATATAAAATTTAATTGGCCTTTAAATCTCTTTATTATTTTCGGTTATCCTGATAGCAAAATTTCCACTGCGCTTTTTGAATAATTATTTAAACATATATGCCCGAATGTAATGAATATTTTAAATATGAAATGGTAGATGTTACAATCTGCCATGAATTTAAAACGAATGCAAGACATTCCACAACTCGTGTACCTAGATATGTTTGTATATGTTTGTAGCAAGATAACTGGCAACTAACTTAAGAAACTTTGATTCAAATGTTTTCACATTAGCAAATTAAAAATGAAATATTGCGCTGCTGAAATGACTTTCATAACAATATCTGTAAGCATTTTAAACTCTCCTATCCAGAAGTCTCAAATATTTTGTCTCTTCGACAGTTTCTGAGTCGAAATTAATTGTTTTGGTTTAAAACAAATGTATATTTGCAATCAGAGCATCTGAATTTTATATTGTGCACGCAATAACTCATGCGGCATTAAAACTTGATACTTTCTATTACATTATCTGATTTATTTGTAGTGTTTAATATTTCTTTGAACTTTATCTACTTTAACATTAAATATCCTACCTGGAAGGATTAGAAATTACCTTTAGTGAAATATACCATATTTATCCGAGTGCAAAGTTAACACACTTTTAATGCGCAACTTCTAGCTTGCAAAATTTCACAGTAACGTGATAATTTGATCCGACATTTGTCTGTATTGCCCAAATCTAGCTTCTAAATTATCAGTCAAACTTTCCAGTTAAACATACTTGAAATTTGCCCATCAAAAGATACTTTATTGAATTTGGGATGGTATTACTGTATGTCTCAGCAAAAATACTGCTGAACAACCTTCGTTTATTTTGTTTAAAATTTTTCCAGCAGTCCAGCCACTGAACAAATTTTGAAAAAGGAATATATCATATATTGACAAAAAGAACACTGTTTTTCAATCTAAGGTTTTGTTCTTAGTTGATTTTAATATTATTCATTATTTGCCAGAAATCTAAAATATGTTTGATGAATATTGCAGTGTCCTACATTTCTGGGTAGCCTATATAATTTATCTTGTAATATATTAAGTGCAGTCACATTGTTTTCTTCAAAACTTTTAAAACTAATTTAACATTTGTTTTTCAAAATTTGTTGGTTTCAAAGCTTTAAACATAATTTAGAGCTAATTAACAATATTGCTCTATTCTTCGTTAAATTTTAAATAATGATGAAAAAGATGCTGATTTGAGAAAATTTGAAGGATCAGGATTACATTAAAGAAGAATCAGCATCTTCTTGATTCAACCAATTATTTCATAGATTTGATAAGATGTACTGAATCAAAATAAGATGCAATTTTTGTATTATTATTGATTCTAATAACACTTTATGGTACCATTACACAATTTAGAAAACAATTTCTTTATTACTTTGTTATTATCACTTATATTACAAACAACTGAAAACCTACCTTCCATTAGTGACAAAACTTCTAAAGTCATAGAATGCAAATTTCATTCATGTTCTTTACAGGTTCACGATACTATTTCTTTATTTTTACTCAATAAAGAGTATAATAAACATTGAATCTGTAGTAGCTGCATCTCCTTCTCTGTAAGTCCTACAATTTTATTACACTTATATGTAGTAGCTGATTTGATGAAAATTTACTCTGTAATATTACGTGTTTCCTCATGGTCTTTAGTTCTTTACATCTACCTCGTAGAAAATTTCCACTTCCGCCAAAGGATAAACCTGGAGTAACATTTAATCCAGATGCAACTCTCTGCACTGTTCAAACTGGAAGAATTATATCTCTTTATCTCATATAGGAATAGTACGCAGTAGATTTAATGCATATGCAGAAAACCATTAAATTATCAAGTTATAATTTACGGCCATGTTTATTTGTATTTAATAGTTTCATTTGCTCTAAAATAAAATTCTGCCACCTCAAAATTTTCAGCATTACAATTTTCAATGTAATTCTCCCAAGATTGAATAGAAGCCAAAACATGATCAGGAATAGAATTAATAGAACAGATTTCTCAAAGACATTTACTGTATTAAGAATATTTAGCAATTCACTGAAATATTAATCTAGAGATTTATTAAGAATTTTCCAATAGAAGGTATATTTAATTGACGATTATTATTAAATATAACTATAGAGAGATTCTGTATTTATTTTCAGGATTTTAAATAGAAGACACTTACAATTAATAAAAGAAATGTTATGCAACTTCTACAATCATGTTTAGAATGATTATTTTTAGATAAGAAATCAGATATCAGATTTTCTAGCTTACAAATAGATTTTCTTTTAAATATTCAAAACTGATAATTTCGTCTTTCTTAATAAAATTAGTCAACAGTTGTTCGTCTAATTGTTTCATTTTTCCTTTCGTTGAATTGTCACTGAGCGTTTCACAATTGTTTCATTCAAATAGATGGACAACTAGGAAAATGCAAGATATGCATTCTCTGATAATTTTGGATACACTCTAGGTATTTCAACAGTACCAGTCTTGTCTGTAATTTTGTCTTTTCTTTACAATGAAAGATTCAGGAAATGTTTAACAATTACACTATTACAGGTTTTAAAATCCTTGAATTTTCTTCAAGTTTGTAACAACTGTTCATCTTAAACGAAACACTGAAATTCAGGGCTGCCCTGGTTTTATTAGAGGTACAATTGCACACAATAATAACGAGTATTTTTATAAAATGTGCAGCTTTAGGTTAAGTTATGAAAAGCTCTAAGATAACTAAGATTTACAGAATAAAAATATAACATTAAAATCTAACTTCATATAAAACAAAATATCTATACTGCATAAATAATTAAGGATATACATAAGCATCAATTTATTATACCATGTCCTCAAGAAGCAAAAATTCAATAATACCGCAACAGTAAAGTTGCACAATAATATAAATATTTCACCTTCCTTTTATGATATAAAATAATCCAGCTGGTAAAGTTATCCCAGTTAATAAAACACACTTCGGAACAGATAACTTTGTCACTCATACAAGATGGAAGTTAGTAATCGTGGGTCCTGCCAAACAAAATATCATTCCCTCCATATTGTTCAGTGTGCATGAATTTTGAAATGGAAAGGATAGCCTTTATTCGACAGCTCGCTAATAGTCTAAATGATGCTTATGGATAAAAGCTCTAAATGAAGTTAGAGATTCCTAATGGCAGGTATGTATTGGATTTTAGTTAACCAACAAATGATAGTAAAAGAAAAAAGTTTTTAGCATCACCATCTAGCACATCTTTAGTTATATAAGCCGCTATATATCTGTATGAAGCCTAGTGGCTGAGTTGTAGCGTTTCGCGCTTAAAACACTCGCGTCAGAGTTCCAAATACTCCCAGCTGAGCAAGGTCGACTCAGCTTTCACTTTCAACAGGTGGGTCGATTAAATTGACGATGGGCTTGTTTGAGAACTAAACACTGGGGTTTCACGTGAGACTGATCACCTGACCTGAACATCTGTTCATGCATCTCAGTGCCCAAGAACACGTATACTAAGATAGCACAGTAGGTCTTGGCCCTTATGGATTGTTACGCCACTGAGTTAGCTTTAGCAGCGTTTCTCAAACATGGGCGTCGCTCCTAGGGCTGATAGCTCTACAGGGGCGGAGCGTATTAACAAGTCAACAAAAGTTTATTAAAAATTAACTTATGCAGAAAGTAAAAACATTCTCAGCTAATAAAATACATCACATTTACACTACTATAACACATTTATAAATGTATCTAATTACACGATGTATTTAATTAATTTACCAACAACCCATAGGACTTGTCATATAATAGTTATATACAAAATTAATATCTTATCCTTGATAATTTATGGTTTATAATCAATCCTTAACAATATGCGATAGTTGCAGCGATTCATCTAATGCACCATTTTCCCACGTAGGGGTGCGTATATGATGTATGAGGAAGGGAAGGAATAAATAGTAATCTATTCCAAACACACTGTCAAGGTCCTTTATTGCATTCAAGGCTATGGAATAATTTTATGGATAGTAGTGCTGAAAGAATCGTAGCTTCGAAGACATATATACGTCCGGACAGCAGCACACAAACATTTTCAGAGTTCCATGGTCGAAAGTCCCTCAACTCGTATCAAACCTCAAGACAACACCGTGTCATTCTTCTGATTTTGTGGATTTTATTAAAAGGTAAAAATAAATTACGTCACATTAATAATTAGCATTAATTAAAAAGTAAATTGTTAATTACAGTAATAATGGTAAATTTACGTTCTCATATATATAGGATTACACGTCGAAAACCAAGGCTTTGGGGGTCTGGACTTTGTGGCCACTGTCCGGGATATTTAATGCTTGACTGGAGTGAAACGTTTATGTAGCATGGTGCACTCAAGAGTTATAGTCGTATTGCAGCTTTACATCAAAGTATGCTATTATTGGTCAATCTTATTGCTATTGTATGGAGGGGGCAGAGAAAATTATATGAATGAACTTATTGTCATGTTTGAGCTTCTGGCTTCGTTTAGTATATCTGTTACTTATAAACGCTGCGTTGTAGAGGCAGGATTCTTACAATGCGGTAAATATCTTCCTTTGAAATATCGCGTTGGAGAAATTGCCTAGGAGACACCAGCTTTATACAAAAACAAGGATTCGGTTCTAAAAAATTGCTCTTTTAGTAATGTGTCAATATCAAATCTTTTTGAAACTTATGTACATTATCAAATCATTCCATAAAATTAAATAAAATTAAGACTATTTATAAAATTTAAATGGATTATGATTTCAATTCAAGATAAAAAAGGAACTTATTGTCACACTTGCAAATTAATTCCTTATTATAGTTGCTCAAGAACGTTTGACTGACCTTATTTTAAGATCTGAACTTATTATATATGATAAGTTCTACATAGTTGCAGGTTTAAAATATCTGTATCAGAGATTGTCGTTTTGATTTTCAAACCTTCATAGGTTTCTTTGATAGGCAGATAAAAGCAGTTTTGAAGATTTCTTTTTAAAATTTCCGCTTTCACTGGCAGTGGATCGTTCTCTAAAATGTAGATTCCCACTGTCTTTACATACCGAAAATATTTATCTATACCTTTCAGAGTGAAGTCTGGTTTTATAATTCTTCAGGATTATCTTTAATCACAAATGTTTTCGGATATAATGTCTCACCTGAACTTATTTAATTTTCTGTAATTAATTCTGGAATATCCTCAATAGTTATTTCACTGAATCCATCATCTAATGCGTGTGCAAGGCTTACTGTGTTATTATATTCTGTTGTATAATGTTACTGGATCAACATTCTTCTTTTTTAATTTTATTTAAACATCTAAAATGTCACCACGGCATGATAAACGGGGAGTAAATAAATCACAGACAGAAGAAAGGATTACAAAACATACATACGGCGCTTCTCCGTTCATTCGAACCCAGTCCCGGCACCTGATCAGCTTCACTGACCCGTACTGGCCGATGGGCTCAACATCTTTGACTGACCATTTCCGGTTGTAAAGCTTCCCAGGAAGTATTTAGAGTCGACTGGCGCTTTCTTGCGAAACGAACTCCAATAATCACATAATTTAAAATTGAAAATATTTTCGAAACTTCACTGACTGTAATATCTGTAGAATATATTTTCTCTAAAATTAAACCAAATGACTAACGGATATATGCGTGGTATAGGCTACATAAGAGTTTAGACAACGGGACTATGAGGTGCCTCCACACATTTCCTATAAGCCGAGTTATAAGAAAATTCACGTTTTAAGACTACGTTGGAGAGAGAAACAGTTGAAGGAAGCCTACCTGTGATTTAAAAATATTTCATAACAAAAGTGGGCTGGTGGACTTGTCAGACTTATGAAGTGGAAAATGAATTTCATAAAATCAGATTTTCTTGTTTCGTTACAACTCTGTATTGACCACAAAAAGAGAATTGCAAACGATAGTGTCTATTTTATTGATTAAGACTCAACTAATGGAACAATTAGTGATAAAGAAAGTTGTTCTCTTTTCACAACTGGGACCACCAAGGAAGCAGAAAAAGGGTTGTGCAGTAGATCCATTGTGTTTGCTAAGAAACCCCCCGCGTGCCTTGTGGTTCTGAGAAGAACCCCCAGTGGGGATAAAACCTAGATAGCACGTGCCACATCTGTAACACTTCCTGACTTATTGATGTGGCATGTAGGTTGGCTTCAACTCAATAGTCAGAAGTGGTGTTTTCTGTCGCATCTTACAAACTCCTCCTTAATCTTTGTTTAGAATATAAAGAATTAATCTTGTTGATTGTGACCCTAATCTCATTTTCCGAGTGTCATACAGTGCAAGTATGCTCAACTCTTCTTGCGTTACTGGCATTTATTGCTGCCCATTGTTTCATAAGAATCCACCATGTACAAATACGACAGAACAGCAATATGTAACTGAACGGCGGCTACCA